>JAGVSP010007199.1:0-31580 GCA_022494985.1 Micrasema minimum
CCCAAAAAAAATTTTTTCCAAACCCCTAATTGATCTTTTTTCAAACCTCCCGTAAATAAGGGTTATTATTTTTTTTTTAAATAAAAAATTTAGAAAGTACAATTTTGGAAATATTTGTTTCGTTAGATAGGTAGGTAATATTCAATAGTTAGTACTGCCTACCCTGATTCCAAACTCTGTGCACGCCACTGAGAACCCGCGTACCACAGGTCTGGGAACCCGCTTCCCGTGTTATAATTCAAATATTACTATGAATCTATGCATCTCATTCTGGGTACTTTATTTTATATTTAATTTTTAATTAATTAACCACCTCCACAGGCCAGAGGGCCCAATTGCAGATTTTAATGCATGTGTTGCCTGGATGCAGAAGCCCGAGAAGGCCGAGAAAGACTTTATGGCCATGACCAAGTACGACAAGTACCTACATGGGTGAGAAAGTCCGGAATAATCGGCGTATGTGCATGAGAAGATGTTATGAATGTGTAGAGAAAGCAAAGGAAGTATGTCCAGGACAGAGTGGTAATGAGCGTACAATCCTCTCTGCCTAGTGGCGTGATGGTTAGTTAGGCTAATATTGACTGTTGAAAGGAAAAAGTTAGCAAGCGACATAATATTATCTATACGTTTGTGCAAAAGAAAAAAGATACCTAGCGACATGGTAATATTCATGTCACTAGATATCAATATCCTTTTCCTTCCGAGGCCAACATAAGTTTTTTCCAATATTCTGAAGTGTCCTTGAGATGATTTGGGTGAATTGGAAACAACACATGAAATACGAGTACATAGTCCGGGCACAAACTTAGAGGGGGTGGGGAACCCCTAGTACTAGTACCTACCCCACCCAGGAGGGGAAGTATGAACATGGTGTTAAAAAACTCAATGTACAAGCGGCAAACCTGTGAATCCATATTTGGAATCGATTTTGTAGAGTAATATTTTTTTATTTGACCCATAGTTTTCGAGAAAATTCAGTAAGAAGTTGGTTTTTTTTTCGAATTTTTTTTGCAAAATTTATTTATTTATGTTTTTTACGCCCATATGGTTCTTTTTACATAGACCTTATTAAATGAATAAACACAGTAGGTTATTCATAATTACCGCCAGAGATGGCATCCAGACACTGTTTCCTAAAATGCACTAGATTTGTGTTGAAAACATCAATATTGTTAAGTATACCAACTTGTTAGCCAGATGCGTTGCATTCTACGATTAGTGAGTTTGGTACTGTAATTGGTCGATGATTGGCTTACAGTAAAATAGTGCATTACTACGGGTAACTCGAACCAGGCACTCGTAATACTAATTAAAATTTGTTAGTTGACAACAATCAAACATAGATTTTAATACTTTGAACAGAAAGAGCAAATCATTTAATACTTATTCTTCTATTTTCTAGTGTTTGTATATTCAAAAATTGTTATTAAATATAATTTTATTAGTCAAATTTTAACTACTTATAAAGAAAACATAATAAAATATTAGTGCGATTTCACATAATCTGAGGTAGGTAGGTACTAAAATGAAAGCTTCTACGAGAGCTCAGATTAAAATGTCATAATTTTTACATACACATTCGACTCCAAATCATATTACGATGTAGATTCACCAGCCTTACTCCATATACATGGTGCCACAAAAACATCGTAGTAGGGTACAAACCCGACAGCTGGTGAATCTACATCGTATTTGGAGACGATTGTGTAATGGGACTTTTAATCAGAGGTTATGTTCTTCTCACAAAAGTTTTCATAACTATGGCATTTGCGTAAAATTGCTCAAATTCTTATTGAAACGCGTTATTTTAATTGTTTTCTTTATGGATAGTATTCATTTGACTAAATGCGTGATATTTGACAACAATTTGAAAAAAAAAATCTACTTCGTACCTACTCAATTTTTTCGAAAAACTAAGGGCCAAATCAAAAGTATTTCCTCTACAAATTCGACCCGCTTGTTCATCGAGTTTTGTTACACCCTGTATAGCTAATTTTTTGGCCACTCATCAGCGTTAGTTCCATTCGTCATCTGTGGTTGAGGACACTTCTGGACACTGGATCTCCGAGCCATCATATCTTGCTTCTTCCATGATCTGATCAGCATCAGCATCATCACGAACCTCCACCTCTGCTCCTATGTTCTGGTCTTCCATGACGAGGGCATCGACAGATGAATGGTGGTCAAGGAAAGGACGTTCAAGGCCGTCAGGAGATGATGAAGGATCCCCCATGAAGCTGACTTCTTGTACTTGTATTTTCCATGTTTTATCAGAACCCGCCCCTGGTCGGCTCCGACGTAAAACATTAAATGAAACACGAACCATCTGCAACAAAAAGAAATAGTTATGCACTGTACATTTTCCATTATCCGCACCCATTGGTGCATAAAACAAAATAACGCCTTTATCACGCCTGCATCACACCTGTTCTCCTCTATGGCGGCGAATCATGGCACCTAACCAGGGCCCAAAATACCAGACTTCTGAATGCAAGAAATTCTTAGAAGAATATTAGGTGTGACTTGGTAAGGACACAGAGCAGAGGTGAGGCAACCCAACCCAACCCTTGGTATCTACTAACAACTGTCATTCGGCTGGCTAGGCCATATACTACGCACGCCTCCAGAAGCCACCACACCACCATGCTTGCCTATTTTACACACCATCAGGTTCTCGGCGTCCTGCAAGTCCACTGTTGACAATTCGTCAGCAGTTTGCATACTCCACCACGTGATCGTCGGCGGCCGCTTTTTCCATATGCGAGTAACGTTGTGGAGTATGCTCCTAAAAATCGAAAGTAAAAGCAAGCATTTTAATTTTAATAAGAGACTTTTTAGTGCGGAGAAATTTTCATACAAGAATTCACAAGAAGGGGAGTTTGCTTACAAATTTTCTGAAAATATCCGCTTCCGAGGGTGAATTCATTTAATAACACCACTTAATATCTAATTCCACCGCAGGCGGGGACGTAGGCAGCATAAGTCCTGGAGTCTTTCTACACACGAAACATGTGCAGGGATTTTCAAGTATGGAATGTCACTTACAATGAAAAGCCCCACCCTTTCCCTAGACTGCTTTAAAGACTATTGAGTCTTTTTTCAGTCCAGCCAACTCTACCGATTTTTTCAACAAGCTAAACCGCGATTTTAAGATTGTTAGTGTGATAAAAATGCGGATGAATTTACGATTATGTACGCGAACAAATGCTTTCATTGTTTCCCTACCACCGTCTCGGCTTATGTATTATAATTGTCATTGTTTTTTTAATTATAAAAATAACATTACACAGAAAAAAAAAAACGTTTTTTTTTCAATCCAATGCTCCCTAGGAGATTTTACAATAAACTCATTCAGGGACAAATAAAAAACACATATTCATTATATTCTAATACGCACTGACATCGCTTAGATCACAAAATAAACACAATATAATACAAAAAACAGAACCAATCCAATGAAAGCATAAAACCTAAAGAAACAATAAAGTGAATTATTACAGTAACAGCAAAAACCATATATTATATCGATGCAAATAGAAAAGGTATCATTCAAAATACTTATTAAAATAATATTTCTTCAAATCAGAGGTCTTGTTTTGATAGTTAGATACATGGATCTTAAACATGTCAGGTAACAAATTAAATTCGGAAAATGCTATGTATTTTAGAGATCTTGTACCGAATTTGGTTGTATTTGCAGGTTTGAAATGTATTTTGTTGCAGAAACTTAACTTAAATTTAACTTACCGTTAAAGTTGCGAAAAAGATGTTTATTTGTAGTAATTAGGGAGACGAGTATTAGTTTCGGATTAATCTCAACAATGGTTTTAGCAGATAGAGCCGATCACCAGCGCGCGGCGAAATGCAGCCTGCAACTGAATTATCAATAGTACCTACTCTCCTCTCGGACACTGAAAGCCAATCATTACATTCCATAGTATATCCCATTTGGATTAAGGATTAACCCTTCGACGCCCTTAGGCGGGAGACACCCGCCCGAACATCAACTTTAAAAGGTATTGGAAAAGTGTCTGAAGCATCATTCTTTATCCCTAGCACCTTGATTTCCCTCCATATATCCCCTCCCTTCTTAATCCTCTCCACTCGTAATTCCAACCGAAACTCTTTTCCATATCCCACTTCCCATAGAATAATATTTTCTAGTATGAAGCCCACTTTATCTGTGCAGTTTCTTGTTCAGAAAACTACACAGTTTCTTGTACCGTTTTCTGACCAATAAAAACTGCGCGGTGTGAATTTTACCTTTACACGGCACAGTTTACTGTCTGTAGGCATGCGCAGAACGCGACAGTCGGACCATAGAATACACAGTCGGACTGCCATAAATGTTGCCATACTAATCATCTCTATCGTCGTCTATCTTATCGATTTTTTGCAGATCTATCGATTTTGTGGAGATTTATCGAATCTACTGATGTACAACCGATTAACAGATTTGGGATTTAATTTTAAAGCATTTATTTTATGTAATTATAAGCGCAGATAAATTCAACATATTATAAATAACTTTAGGAGCTTCTACCGATTTTACAGATTGGCAACATTACTCATCTGTTAAATAGTCGTTATTCGATATTTTGAATTTCGACCTAGGATTTCTGTTCATATTATTTATTACATTATATTCATATTCGCCATAGTAAAAGTTTATCAAAGTTTATTTGTAATATTACCGATACTATTGAATATTATACGTTTTATACTGTCGTAATCGCCGCGGGTGATGCGCGCGCCGAAACTGTGTGGAATTAGCGCACAGTGAGAATCTGACACTAGCACACAGTTTTCATCCAGTTTGAGCTTTATACGGGACAGTTTTCAGACTGCACAGGAAACTGTGTAGTAAACTGTCCCGTATATAGCGGGCTTTAGAAACTGGACTGGATGAATACTTCGGAAAAATTCTCATAGGAAGACCATACGGTGTTGTGTCTTTACTTGTGAGACAGAATGTGTTTTGTCATTATTCTTTAATTAATTTCAAAAGTCCAAGGATCATAGGGCTTCAAGTACTATGTAAAGGACGAAATTTTGATCTGGTGCTTTTTGTTTTCCACATTATAATTTTTAAAATTTTATTTTATGTATCAAAGATGATGCGAAATAAATGAATATTATAATTATTATGATTTTGTTGTACAAGCGCTATCTGCCCACCAAACTGAACTGCGAAATAGAGTTCCAGTCAGACCACACTCGGTTTCTGGTTGGTTGGAAGATGTTGCTTTTTAGCAATAAACCCGCCAGTGTACGATATTGTACCTTATCCGTACCTAGTGGTGCATAGGGCACTAAATCGGTAGGTGGCAGCCCATGATAGTAAGCTAGCCCCGACTCACTCGCGGTGGCATTCCATGATAGTTCACTCGCGGTGGCAATCCATGATAGTTCACTCGCGGTGGCAACCCATGATAGTTAGCTGGCCCCGACTCACTCGCGGTGGCAACCCATGATAGTTAGCTGGCCCCGACTCACTCGCGGTGGCAACCCATGATAGTTAGCTGGCCCCGACTCACTCGCGGTGGGCAACCCATGATAGTAAGCTGGCCCAGACTCACTCGCGGTGGCAACCCATGATAGTTAGCTGGCCCCGACTCAATCGCGGTGGCAACCCATGATAGTTAGCTGGCCCCGACTCACTCGCGGTGGCAACCCATGATAGTTAGCTGGCCCCGACTCACTCGCGGTGGCAACCCATGATAGTTAGCTGGCCCCGACTCAATCGCGGTGGCAAACCATGATAGTTAGTGGCAACCCATGATAGTTAGCTGACCCCGACTCACTCGCGGTGGCAACCCATGATAGTTAGCTGGCCCCGACTCAATCGCGGTGGCAACCCATGATAGTTAGCTGGCCCCGACTCACTCGCGGTGGCAACCCATGATAGTTAGCTGCCCCGACTCACTCGCGGTGGCAACCCATGATAGTAAGCTGGCCCCGACTCACTCGCGGTGGCAACCCATGATAGTTAGCTGGCCCCGACTCACTCGCGGTGGCAACCCATGATAGTTAGCTGGCCCCGACTCACTCGCGGTGGCAACCCATGATAGTTAGCTGGCCCCGACTCACTCGCGGTGGCAACCCATGATAGTTAGCTGGCCCCGACTCACTCGCGGTGGCAACCCATGATAGTTAGCTGGCCCCGACTCACTCGCGGTGGCAACCCATGATAGTTAGCTGGCCCCGACTCACTCGCGGTGGCAAACCATGATAGTTAGCTGGCCCCGACTCACTCGCGGTGGCAACCCATGATAGTTAGCTGGCCCCGACTCACTCGCGGTGGCAACCCATGATAGTTAGCTGGCCCCGACTCACTCGCGGTGGCAACCCATGATAGTTAGCTGGCCCCGACTCACTCGCGGTGGCAACCCATGATAGTTAGCTGGCCCCGACTCACTCGCGGTGGCAACCCATGATGATAGTTAGCTGGCCCCGACTCACTCGCGGTGGCAACCCATGATAGTTAGCTGGCCCCGACTCACTCGCGGTGGCAACCCATGATAGTTAGCTGGCCCCGACTCACTCGCGGTGGCAACCCATGATAGTTAGCTGGCCCCGACTCACTCGCGTGGCAACCCATGATAGTTAGCTGGCCCCGACTCACTCGCGGTGGCAACCCATGATAGTTAGCTGGCCCCGACTCACTCGCGGTGGCAACCCATGATAGTTAGCTGGCCCCGACTCACTCGCGGTGGCAAACCATGATAGTTAGCTGGCCCCGACTCACTCGCGGTGGCAAACCATGATAGTAGCTGGCCCCGACTCACTCGCGGTGGCAACCCATGATAGTTAGCTGGCCCCGACTCACTCGCGGTGGCAACCCATGATAGTAAGCTGGCCCCGACTCACTCGCGGTGGCAACCCATGATAGTTAGCTGGCCCCGACTCACTCGCGGTGGCAACCCATGATAGTTAGCTGGCCCCGACTCACTCGCGGTGGCAACCCATGATAGTAGCTGGCCCCGACTCACTCGCGGTGGCAACCCATGATAGTTAGCTGGCCCCGACTCACTCGCGGTGGCAACCCATGATAGTTAGCTGGCCCCGACTCACTCGCGGTGGCAACCCATGATAGTTAGCTGGCCCCGACTCACTCGCGGTGGCAACCCATGATAGTTAGCTGGCCCCGACTCACTCGCGGTGGCAACCCATGATAGTTAGCTGGCCCCGACTCACTCGCGGTGGGAACCCATGATGATAGTTAGCTGGCCCCGACTCACTCGCGGTGGCAACCCATGATAGTTAGCTGGCCCCGACTCACTCGCGGTGGCAACCCATGATAGTTAGCTGGCCCCGACTCACTCGCGGTGGCAACCCATGATAGTTAGCTGGCCCCGACTCACTCGCGGTGGCAACCCATGATAGTTAGCTGGCCCCGACTCACTCGCGGCGGTGGCAACCCATGATAGTTAGCTGGCCCCGACTCACTCGCGGTGGCAACCCATGATAGTTAGCTGGCCCCGACTCACTCGCGGTGGCAACCCATGATAGTTAGCTGGCCCCGACTCACTCGCGGTGGCAACCCATGATAGTTAGCTGGCCCCGACTCACTCGCGCAACCCATGGTGGCCCCGACCATCGCGGTGGCAACCCATGATAGTTAGCTGGCCCCGACTCACTCGCGGTGGCAACCCATGATAGTAGTTAGCTGGCCCCGACTCACTCGCGGTGGCAACCCATGATAGTTAGCTGGCCCCGACTCACTCGCGGTGGCAACCCATGATAGTTAGCTGGCCCGACTCACTCGCGGTGGCAACCCATGATAGTTAGCTGGCCCCGACTCACTCGCGGTGGCAACCCATGATAGTTAGCTGCCCCGACTCACTCGCGGTGGCAACCCATGATAGTTAGCTGGCCCCGACTCACTCGCGGTGGCAACCCATGATAGTTAGCTGGCCCCGACTCACTCGCGGTGGCAACCCATGATAGTTAGCTGGCCCCGACTCACTCGCCATGGCAACCCATGATAGTTAGCTGGCCCCGACTCACTCGCGGTGGCAACCCATGATAGTTAGCTGGCCCCGACTCACTCGCGGTGGCAACCCATGATAGTTAGCTGGCCCCGACTCACTCGCGGTGGCAACCCATGATAGTTAGCTGGCCCCCCGACTCACTCGCGGTGGCAACCCATGATAGTTAGCTGGCCCCGACTCACTCGCGGTGGCAACCCATGATAGTTAGCTGGCCCCGACTCACTCGCGGTGGCAACCCATGATAGTTAGCTGCCCCCCCGACTCACTCGCGGTGGCTCACATGATAGTTAGCTGGTGGCAACCCATGATAGTTAGCTGGCCCCGACTCACTCGCGGTGGCAACCCATGATAGTTAGCTGGCCCCGACTCACTCGCGGTGGCAACCCATGATAGTTAGCTGGCCCCGACTCACTCGATAGTTAGCTGGCCCCGACTCACTCGCGGTGGCATGATGATAGTTAGCTGGCCCCGACTCACTCGCGGTGGCAACCCATGATAGTTAGCTGGCCCCGACTCACTCGCGGTGGCAACCCATGATAGTTAGCTGGCCCCGACTCACTCGCGCGGTGGCAACCCATGATAGTTAGCTGGCCCCGACTCACTCGCGGTGGCAACCCATGATAGTTAGCTGGCCCCGACTCACTCGCGGTGGCAACCCATGATAGTTAGCTGCCCCGACTCACTCGCGGTGGCAACCCATGATAGTTAGCTGGCCCCGACTCACTCGCGGTGGCAACCCATGATAGTTAGCTGGCCCCGACTCACTCGCGGTGGCAACCCATGATAGTTAGCTGGCCCCGACTCACTCGCGCGGTGGCAACCCATGATAGTTAGCTGGCCCCGACTCACTCGCGGTGGCAACCCATGATGTTAGCTGGCCCCGACTCACTCGCGGTGGCAACCCGTAGCTGGCCCCGACTCACTCGCGGTGGCAACCCATGATAGTTAGCTGGCCCCGACTCACTCGCGGTGGCAACCCATGATAGTAAGCTGGCCCCGACTCACTCGCGGTGGCAACCCATGATAGTTAGCTGGCCCCGACTCACTCGCGGTGGCAACCCATGATAGTTAGCTGGCCCCGACTCACTCGCGGTGGCAACCCATGATAGTTAGCTGGCCCCGACTCACTCGCGGTGGCAACCCATGATAGTTAGCTGGCCCCGACTCACTCGCGGTGGCAACCCATGATAGTTAGCTGGCCCGACTCACTCGCGGTGGCAACCCATGATAGTTAGCTGGCCCCGACTCACTCGCGGTGGCAACCCATGATATAGTTAGCTGCCCCGACTCACTCGCGGTGGCAACCCATGATAGTTAGCTGGCCCCGACTCACTCGCGGTGGCAACCCATGATAGTTAGCTGGCCCCGACTCACTCGCGGTGGCAACCCATGATAGTTAGCTGGCCCCGACTCACTCGCGGTGGCAACCCATGATAGTTAGCTGGCCCGACTCACTCGCGGTGGCAACCCATGATAGTTAGCTGGCCCCGACTCACTCGCGGTGGCAACCCATGATAGTTAGCTGGCCCCGACTCACTCGCGGTGGCAACCCATGATAGTTAGCTGGCCCCGACTCACTCGCGGTGGCAACCCATGATAGTTAGCTGGCCCCGACGACTCACTCGCGGTGGCAACCATGATAGTTAGCTGGCCCCGACTCACTCGCGGTGGCAACCCATGATAGTTAGCTGGCCCCGACTCACTCGCGGTGGCAACCCATGATAGTTAGCTGGCCCCGACTCACTCGCGGTGGCAACCCATGATAGTTAGCTGGCCCCGACTCACTCGCGGTGGCAACCCAGCTGGCCCCGACTCACTCGCGTGGCAACCCATGATAGTTAGCTGGCCCCGACTCACTCGCGGTGGCAACCCATGATAGTTAGCTGGCCCCGACTCACTC
Source organism: Micrasema minimum (assembly GCA_022494985.1). Classification (NCBI taxonomy): domain Eukaryota; kingdom Metazoa; phylum Arthropoda; class Insecta; order Trichoptera; family Brachycentridae; genus Micrasema; species Micrasema minimum. The sequence goes on from JAGVSP010007199.1 coordinate 9,895, forward strand.
GCGGTGGCAACCCATGATAGTAGTTAGCTGGCCCCGACTCACTCGCGGTGGCAACCCATGATAGTAAGCTGGCCCCGACTCACTCGCGGTGGCAACCCATGATAGTTAGCTGGCCCCGACTCACTCGCGGTGGCAACCCATGATAGTTAGCTGGCCCCGACTCACTCGCGGTGGCAACCCATGATAGTTAGCTGGCCCCGACTCACTCGCGGTGGTGGCAACCCATGATAGTTAGCTGGCCCCGACTCACTCGCGGTGGCAACCCATGATAGTTAGCTGGGCCCCGACTCACTCGCGGTGGCAACCCATGATAGTTAGCTGGCCCCGACTCACTCGCGGTGGCAACCCATGATAGTTAGCTGGCCCCGACTCACTCGCGGTGGCAACCCATGATAGTTAGCTGGCCCCGACTCACTCGCGGTGGCAACCCATGATAGTTAGCTGGCCCCGACTCACTCGCGGTGGCAACCCATGATAGTTAGCTGGCCCCGACTCACTCGCGGTGGCAACCCATGATAGTTAGCTGGCCCCGACTCACTCGCGGTGGCAACCCTAGCTGGCCCCGACTCACTCGCGTGGCAACCCATGATAGTTAGCTGGCCCCGACTCACTCGCGGTGGCAACCCATGATAGTTAGCTGGCCCCGACTCACTCGCGGTGGCAACCCATGATAGTTAGCTGGCCCCGACTCACTCGCGGTGGCAACCCATGATAGTTAGCTGGCCCCGACTCACTCGCGGTGGCAACCCATGATAGTTTAGCTGGCCCCGACTCACTCGCGGTGGCAACCCATGATAGTTAGCTGGCCCCGACTCACTCCGGTGGCAACCCATGATAGTTAGCTGGCCCCGACTCACTCGCGGTGGCAACCCATGATAGTTAGCTGGCCCCGACTCACTCGCGGTGGCAACCCATGATAGTTAGCTGGCCCCGACTCACTCGCGCGTGGCAACCCATGATAGTTAGCTGGCCCCGACTCACTCGCGGTGGCAACCCATGATAGTTAGCTGCCCCGACTCACTCGCGGTGGCAACCCATGATAGTTAGCTGGCCCCGACTCACTCGCGGTGGCAACCCATGATAGTTAGCTGGCCCGACTCACTCGCGGTGGCAACCCATGATAGTAAGCTGGCCCCGACTCACTCGCGGTGGCAACCCATGATAGTTAGCTGGCCCCGACTCACTCGCGGTGGCAACCCATGATAGTTAGCTGGCCCCGACTCACTCGCGGTGGCAACCCATGATAGTTAGCTGGCCCCGACTCACTCGCGGTGGCAACCCATGATAGTTAGCTGGCCCCGACTCACTCGCGGTGGCAACCCATGATAGTTAGCTGGCCCCGACTCACTCGCGGTGGCAACCCATGATAGTTAGCTGGCCCCGACTCACTCGCGGTGGCAACCCATGATAGTTAGCTGGCCCCGACTCACTCGCGGTGGCAACCCATGATAGTTAGCTGGCCCCGACTCACTCGCGGTGGCAACCCATGATAGTTAGCTGGCCCCGACTCACTCGCGGTGGCAACCCATGATAGTTAGCTGGCCCCGACTCACTCGCGGTGGCAACCCATGATAGTTAGCTGGCCCCGACTCACTCGCGGTGGCAACCCATGATAGTTAGCTGGCCCCGACTCACTCGCGGTGGCAACCCATGATAGTTAGCTGGCCCCGACTCACTCGCGGTGGCAACCCATGATAGTTAGCTGGCCCCGACTCACTCGCGGTGGCAACCCATGATAGTTAGCTGGCCCCGACTCACTCGCGCGGTGGCAACCCATGATAGTTAGCTGGCCCCGACTCACTCGCGGTGGCAACCCATGATAGTTAGCTGGCCCCGACTCTCGCGGTGGCAACCCATGATAGTTAGCTGGCCCCCGACTCACTCGCGGTGGCAACCCATGATAGTTAAGCTGGCCCCGACTCACTCGCGGTGGCAACCCATGATAGTTAGCTGGCCCCGACTCACTCGCGGTGGCAACCCATGATAGTTAGCTGGCCCCGACTCACTCGCGGTGGCAACCCATGATAGTTAGCTGGCCCCGACTCACTCGCGGTGGCAACCCATGATAGTTAGCTGGCCCCGACTCACTCGCGGTGGCAACCCATGATAGTTAGCTGGCCCCGACTCACTCGCGGTGGCAACCCATGATAGTTAGCTGGCCCCGACTCACTCGCGGTGGCACCCATGATAGTAGCTGGCCCCGACTCACTCGCGGTGGCAACCCATGATAGTTAGCTGGCCCCGACTCACTCGCGGTGGCAACCCATGATAGTTAGCTGGCCCCGACTCACTCGCGGTGGCAACCCATGATAGTTAGCTGGCCCCGACTCACTCGCGGTGGCAACCCATGATAGTTAGCTGGCCCCGACTCACTCGCGGTGGCAACCCATGATAGTTAGCTGGCCCCGACTCACTCGCGGTGGCAACCCATGATAGTTAGCTGGCCCCGACTCACTCGCGGTGGCAACCCATGATAGTTAGCTGGCCCCGACTCACTCGCGGTGGCAACCCATGATAGTAGCTGGCCCGACTCACTCGCGGTGGCAACCCATGATAGTTAGCTGGCCCCGACTCACTCGCGGTGGCAACCCATGATAGTTAGCTGGCCCCGACTCACTCGCGGTGGCAACCCATGATAGTTAGCTGGCCCCGACTCACTCGCGGTGGCAACCCATGATAGTTAGCTGGCCCCGACTCACTCGCGGTGGCAACCCATGATAGTTAGCTGGCCCCGACTCACTCGCGGTGGCAAACCATGATAGTTAGCTGGCCCCGACTCACTCGCGGTGGCAACCCATGATAGTTAGCTGGCCCCGACTCACTCGCGGTGGCAACCCATGATAGTTAGCTGGCCCCGACTCACTCGCGGTGGCAACCCATGATAGTAAGCTGGCCCCGACTCACTCGCGGTGGCAACCCATGATAGTTAGCTGGCCCCGACTCACTCGCGGTGGCAACCCATGATAGTAGCTGGCCCCGACTCACTCGCGGTGGCAACCCATGATAGTTAGCTGGCCCCGACTCACTCGCGGTGGCAACCCATGATAGTTAGCTGCCCCGACTCACTCGCGGTGGCAACCCATGATAGTAAGCTGGCCCCGACTCACTCGCGGTGGCAACCCATGATAGTTAGCTGGCCCCGACTCACTCGCGGTGGCAACCCATGATAGTTAGCTGGCCCCGACTCACTCGCGGTGGCAACCCCATGATAGTAAGCTGGGCCCCGACTCACTCGCGGTGGCAACCCATGATAGTTCACTGGCCCCGACTCACTCGCGGTGGCAACCCATGATAGTTAGCTGGCCCCGACTCACTCGCGGTGGCAACCCATGATAGTTAGCTGGCCCCGACTCACTCGCGGTGGCAACCCATGATAGTTAGCTGGCCCGACTCACTCGCGGTGGCAACCCATGATAGTAAGCTGGCCCCGACTCACTCGCGGTGGCAACCCATGATAGTAAGCTGGCCCCGACTCACTCGCGGTGGCAACCCATGATAGTAGCTGGCCCCGACTCACTCGCGGTGGCAACCCATGATAGTTAGCTGGCCCCGACTCACTCGCGGTGGCAACCCATGATAGTTAGCTGGCCCCGACTCACTCGCGGTGGCAACCCATGATAGTTAAGCTGGCCCCGACTCACTCGCGGTGGCAACCCATGATAGTTAGCTGGCCCCGACTCACTCGCGGTGGCAACCCATGATAGTTAGCTGGCCCCGACTCACTCGCGGTGGGCAACCCATGATAGTTAGCTGGCCCCGACTCACTCGCGGTGGCAACCCATGATAGTTAGCTGGCCCCGACTCACTCGCGGTGGCAACCCATGATAGTAAGCTGGCCCCGACTCACTCGCGGTGGCAACCCATGATAGTAAGCTGGCCCCGACTCACTCGCGGTGGCAACCCATGATAGTAAGCTGGCCCCGACTCACTCGCGGTGGCAACCCATGATAGTTAGCTGGCCCCGACTCACTCGCGGTGGCAACCCATGATAGTTAGCTGGCCCCGACTCACTCGCGGTGGCAACCCATGATAGTTAGCTGGCCCCGACTCACTCGCGGTGGCAACCCATGATAGTTAGCTGGCCCCGACTCACTCGCGGTGGCAACCCATGATAGTTAGCTGGCCCCGACTCACTCGCGGTGGCAACCCATGATAGTAAGCTGGCCCCGACTCACTCGCGGTGGCAACCCATGATAGTTAGCTGGCCCCGACTCACTCGCGGTGGCAACCCATGATAGTTAGCTGCCCCGACTCACTCGCGGTGGCAACCCATGATAGTTAGCTGGCCCCGACTCACTCGCGGTGCAAACCATGATAGTTAGCTGGCCCCGACTCACTCGCGGTGGCAACCCATGATAGGTAGCTGGCCCCGACTCACTCGCGGCGGTGGCAACCCATGATAGTTAGCTGGCCCCGACTCACTCGCGGTGGCAACCCATGATAGTTAGCTGGCCCCGACTCACTCGCGGTGGCAACCCATGATAGTTAGCTGGCCCCGACTCACTCGCGGTGGCAAACCATGATAGTAAGCTGGCCCCGACTCACTCGCGGTGGCAACCCATGATAGTAAGCTGGCCCCGACTCACTCGCGGTGGCAACCCATGATAGTAACCCATCGCGGTGGCAACCCATGATAGTTAGCTGGCCCCGACTCACTCGCGGTGGCAACCCATGATAGTTAGCTGGCCCCGACTCACTCGCGGTGGCAACCCATGATAGTTAGCTGGCCCCGACTCACTCGCGGTGGCAACCCATGATAGTTAGCTGGCCCCGACTCACTCGCGGTGGCAACCCATGATAGTAAGCCTGGCCCCGACTCACTCGCGGTGGCAACCCATGATAGTAAGCTGGCCCCGACTCACTCGCGGTGGCAACCCATGATAGTTAGCTGGCCCCGACTCACTCGCGGTGGCAACCCATGATAGTTAGCTGGCCCCGACTCACTCGCGGTGGCAACCCATGATAGTTAGCTGGCCCCGACTCACTCGCGGTGGCAACCCATGATAGTAAGCTGGCCCCGAGTCACTCGCGGTGGCAACCCATGATAGTAAGCTGGCCCCGACTCACTCGCGGTGGCAACCCATGATAGTAAGCTGGCCCCGACTCACTCGCGGTGGCAACCCATGATAGTTAGCTGCCCCGACTCACTCGCGGTGGCAACCCATGATAGTTAGCTGGCCCCGACTCACTCGCGGTGGCAAACCATGATAGTTAGCTGGCCCCGACTCACTCGCGGTGGCAAACCATGATAGTAAGCTGGCCCCGACTCACTCGCGGTGGCAAACCATGATAGGTAGCTGGCCCCGACTCCATCGCGGGCGGCAACCCATGATAGTTAGCCGGCCCCGACTCACTCGCGGTGGGCAACCCATGATAGTAAGCTGGCCCCGACTCACTCGCGGTGGCAAACCATGATAGTTAGCTGGCCCCGACTCACTCGCGGTGGCAACCCATGATAGTTAGCTGGCCCCGACTCACTCGCGGTGGCAACCCATGATAGTTAGCTGGCCCCGACTCACTCGCGGTGGCAACCCATGATAGTTAGCTGGCCCCGACTCACTCGCGGTGGCAACCCATGATAGTTAGCTGGCCCCGACTCACTCGCGGTGGCAACCATGATAGTTAGCTGGCCCCGACTCACTCGCGGTGGCAACCCATGATAGTTAGCTGGCCCCGACTCACTCGCGGTGGCAACCCATGATAGTTAGCTGGCCCCGACTCACTCGCGGTGGCAACCCATGATAGTAAGCTGGCCCCGACTCACTCGCGGTGGCAACCCATGATAGTAAGCTGGCCCCGACTCACTCGCGGTGGCAACCCATGATAGTAAGCTGGCCCCGACTCACTCGCGGTGGCAACCCATGATAGTTAGCTGGCCCCGACTCACTCGCGGTGGCAACCCATGATAGTTAGCTGGCCCCGACTCACTCGCGGTGGCAACCCATGATAGTTAGCTGGCCCCGACTCACTCGCGGTGGCAACCCATGATAGTAAGCTGGCCCCGACTCACTCGCGGTGGCAACCCATGATAGTTAGCTGGCCCCGACTCACTCGCGGTGGCAACCCATGATAGTAGCTGGCCCCGACTCACTCGCGGTGGCAACCCAAGCTGGCCCCGACTCACTCGCGGTGGCAACCCATGATATAGTAGCTGGCCCCGACTCACTCGCGGTGGCAACCCATGATAGTAAGCTGGCCCCGACTCACTCGCGGTGGCAACCCATGATAGTTAGCTGGCCCCGACTCACTCGCGGTGGCAACCCATGATAGTTAGCTGCCCCGACTCACTCGCGGTGGCAACCCATGATAGTTAGCTGGCCCCGACTCACTCGCGGTGGCAACCCATGATAGTAAGCTGGCCGACTCACTCGCGGTGGCAACCCATGATAGTTAGCTGGCCCCGACTCACTCGCGGTGGCAACCCATGATAGTTAGCTGGCCCCGACTCACTCGCGGTGGCAAACCATGATAGTTAGCTGGCCCCGACTCACTCGCGGTGGCAACCCATGATATGTAGCTGGCCCCGACTCACATCGCGGTGGCAACCCATGATAGTTAGCTGGCCCCGACTCACTCGCGGTGGCAACCCATGATAGTTAGCTGGCCCCGACTCACTCGCGGTGGCAACCCATGATAGTTAGCTGGCCCCGACTCACTCGCGGTGGCAACCCATGATAGTTAGCTGGCCCCGACTCACTCGCGGTGGCAACCCATGATAGTTAGCTGGCCCCGACTCACTCGCGGTGGCAACCCATGATAGTTAGCTGGCCCCGACTCACTCGCGGTGGCAACCCATGATAGTTAGCTGGCCCCGACTCACTCGCGGTGGCAACCCATGATAGTTAGCTGGCCCCCGACTCACTCGCGGTGGCAACCCATGATAGTAAGCTGGCCCCGACTCACTCGCGGTGGCAACCCATGATAGTTAGCTGGGCCCCGACTCACTCGCGGTGGCAACCCATGATAGTTAGCTGGCCCCGACTCACTCGCGGTGGCAACCCATGATAGTTAGCTGGCCCCGACTCACTCGCGGTGGCAACCCATGATAGTTAGCTGGCCCCGACTCACTCGCGGTGGCAACCCATGATAGTTAGCTGGCCCCGACTCACTCGCGGTGGCCCCGTAGCTGGCCCCGACTCATCGCGGTGGCAACCCATGATAGTTAGCTGGCCCCGACTCACTCGCGGTGGCAACCCATGATAGTTAGCTGGCCCCGACTCACTCGCGGTGGCAACCCATGATAGTAAGCTGGCCCCGACTCACTCGCGGTGGCAACCCATGATAGTTAGCTGGCCCCGAACTCACTCGCGGTGGCAACCCATGATAGTTAGCTGGCCCCGACTCACTCGCGGTGGCAACCCATGATAGTTAGCTGGCCCCGACTCACTCGCGGTGGCCCATGATAGTTACTGGCCCCGACTCACTCGCGGTGGCAAACCATGATAGTTAGCTGGCCCCGACTCACTCGCGGTGGCAACCCATGATAGTTAGCTGGCCCCGACTCACTCGCGGTGGCAACCCATGATAGTTAGCTGGCCCCGACTCACTCGCGGTGGCAACCCATGATAGTTAGCTGGCCCCGACTCACTCGCGGTGGCAACCCATGATAGTTAGCTGGCCCCGACTCACTCGCGGTGGCAACCCATGATAGTTAGCTGGCCCCGACTCACTCGCGGTGGCAACCCATGATAGTTAGCTGCCCCGACTCACTCGCGGTGGCAACCCATGATAGTTAGCTGGCCCCGACTCACTCGCGGTGGCAACCCATGATAGTTAGCTGGCCCCGACTCACTCGCGGTGGCAACCCATGATAGTTAGCTGGCCCCGACTCACTCGCGGTGGCAACCCATGATAGTTAGCTGGCCCCGACTCACTCGCGGTGGCAACCCATGATAGTTAGCTGGCCCCGACTCACTCGCGGTGGCAACCCATGATAGTTAGCTGGCCCCGACTCACTCGCGGTGGCAACCCATGATAGTTAGCTGGCCCCGACTCACTCGCGGTGGCAAACCATGCGGTAGCTGGCCCCGACTCCACTCGCGGCGGCCATGATATAGTAAGCTGGGCCCCGACTCACTCGCGGTGGCAACCCATGATAGTAAGCTGGCCCCGACTCACTCGCGGTGGCAACCCATGATAGTTAGCTGGCCCCGACTCACTCGCGGTGGCAACCCATGATAGTAAGCTGGCCCCGACTCACTCGCGGTGGCAACCCATGATAGTTAGCTGGCCCCGACTCACTCGCGGTGGCAACCCATGATAGTTAGCTGGCCCCGACTCACTCGCGGTGGCAACCCATGATAGTTAGCTGGCCCCGACTCACTCGCGGTGGCACCCATGATAGTTAGCTGGCCCCGACTCACTCGCGGTGGCAACCCATGATAGTAAGCTGGCCCCGACTCACTCGCGGTGGCAACCCATGATAGTAAGCTGGCCCCGACTCACTCGCGGTGGCAACCCATGATAGTAAGCTGGCCCCGACTCACTCGCGGTGGCAACCCATGATAGTTAGCTGGCCCCGACTCACTCGCGGTGGCAACCCATGATAGTTAGCTGGCCCCGACTCACTCGCGGTGGCAAACCATGATAGTTAGCTGGCCCCGACTCACTCGCGGTGGCAAACCATGATAGTAAGCTGGCCCCGACTCACTCGCGGTGGCAACCCATGATAGGTAGCTGGCCCCGACTCCACTCGCGGTGGCAACCCATGATAGTTAGCCGGCCCCGACTCACTCGCGGTGGCAACCCATGATAGTAAGCTGGCCCGACTCACTCGCGGTGGCAACCCATGATAGTTAGCTGGCCCCGACTCACTCGCGGTGGCAACCCATGATAGTGAGCTGGCCCCGACTCACTCGCGGTGGCAACCCATGATAGTTAGCTGGCCCCGACTCACTCGCGGTGGCAACCCATGATAGTTAGCTGGCCCCGACTCACTCGCGGTGGCAACCCCATGATAGTAAGCTGGCCCCGACTCACTCGCGGTGGCAACCCATGATAGTTAGCTGGCCCGACTCACTCGCGGTGGCAACCCATGATAGTTAGCTGGCCCCGACTCACTCGCGGTGGCAACCCATGATAGTTAGCGGCCCCGACTCACTCGCGGTGGCAACCCATGATAGTTAAGCTGGGTCCGACTCACTCGCATGCAACCCATGATAGTTAGCTGGCCCCGACTCACTCGCGGTGGCAACCCATGATAGTTAGCTGGCCCCGACTCACTCGCGGTGGCAACCCATGATAGTTAGCTGGCCCCGACTCACTCGCGGTGGCAACCCATGATAGGTAGCTGGCCCCGACTCACTCGCGGCGGCAACCCATGATAGTTAGCCGGCCCCGACTCACTCGCGTGGCAACCCATGATAGTAAGCTGGCCCCGACTCACTCGCGGTGGCAACCCATGATAGTTAGCTGGCCCCGACTCACTCGCGGTGGCAACCCATGATAGTTAGCTGGCCCCGACTCACTCGCGGTGGCAACCCATGATAGTTAGCTGGCCCCGACTCACTCGCGGTGGCAACCCATGATAGTTAGCTGCCCCGACTCACTCGCGGTGGCAAACCCATGATAGTTAGCTGGCCCCGACTCACTCGCGGTGGCAAACCATGATAGTAAGCTGGCCCCGACTCACTCGCGGTGGCAACCCATGATAGGTAGCTGGCCCCGACTCACTCGCGGTGGCAAACCATGATAGTTAGCTGGCCCCGACTCACTCGCGGTGGCAACCCATGATAGTAAGCTGGCCCCGACTCACTCGCGGTGGCAACCCATGATAGTTAGCTGGCCCCGACTCACTCGCGGTGGCAACCCATGATAGTTAGCTGGCCCCGACTCACTCGCGGTGGCAACCCATGATAGTAAGCTGGCCCCGACTCACTCGCGGTGGCAACCCATGATAGTAAGCTGGCCCCGACTCACTCGCGGTGGCAACCCATGATAGTTAGCTGGCCCCGACTCACTCGCGGTGGCAACCCATGATAGTTAGCTGGCCCCGACTCACTCGCGGTGGCAACCCATGATAGTTAGCTGGCCCCGACTCACTCGCGGTGGCAACCCATGATAGTTAGCTGGCCCCGACTCACTCGCGGTGGCAACCCATGATAGTTAGCTGGCCCCGACTCACTCGCGGTGGCAACCCATGATAGTTAGCTAGCCCCGACTCACTCGCGGTGGCAACCCATGATAGTAAGCTGGCCCCGACTCACTCGCGGTGGCAACCCATGATAGTTAGCTGGCCCCGACTCACTCGCGGTGGCAAACCATGATAGTTAGCTGGCCCCGACTCACTCGCGGGTGGCAAACCATGATAGTTAGCTGGCCCCGACTCACTCGCGGTGGCAACCCATGATAGTTAGCTGGCCCCGACTCACTCGGTGGCAACCCATGATAGTTAGCTGGCCCCGACTCACTCGCGGTGGCAACCCATGATAGTTAGCTGGCCCCGACTCACTCGCGGTGCAAACCATGATAGTAAGCTGGCCCCGACTCATTCGCGGTGGCAACCCATGATAGTAAGCTGGCCCCGACTCACTCGTGGTGGCAACCCATGATAGTAAGCTGGGTCCGACTCACTCGCGGTGGCAAACCCATGATAGTTAGCTGGCCCCGACTCACTCGCGGTGGCAACCCATGATAGTTAGCTGGCCCCGACTCACTCGCGGTGGCAACCCATGATAGTTAGCTGGCCCCGACTCACTCGCGGTGGCAACCCATGATAGTAAGCTGGCCCCGACTCACTCGCGGTGGCAACCCATGATAGTAAGCCGCCCCGACTCACTCGCGGTGGCAACCCATGATAGTAAGCTGGGTCCGACTCACTCGCGGTGGCAAACCCATGATAGTTAGCTGGCCCCGACTCACTCGCGGTGGCAACCCATGATAGTTAGCTGGCCCCGACTCACTCGCGGTGGCAACCCCATGATAGTAAGCTGGCCCCGAGTCACTCGCGGTGGCAACCCATGATAGTAAGCTGGCCCCGACTCACTCGCGGTGGCAACCCATGATAGTAAGCTGGCCCCGACTCACTCGCGGTGGCAACCCATGATAGTTAGCTGGCCCCGACTCACTCGCGGTGGCAACCCATGATAGTTAGCTGGCCCCGACTCACTCGCGGTGGCAAACCATGATAGTTAGCTGGCCCCGACTCACTCGCGGTGGCAACCCATGATAGTAAGCTGGCCCCGACTCACTCGCGGTGGTGGCATGATAGTTAGCTGGCCCCGACTCCATCGCGGCGGCAACCCATGATAGTTAGCCGGCCCCGACTCACTCGCGGTGGCAACCCATGATAGTAAGCTGGGTCCGACTCACTCGCGGTGGCAACCCATGATAGTTAGCTGGCCCCGACTCACTCGCGGTGGCAACCCATGATAGTGAGCTGGCCCCGACTCACTCGCGGTGGCAACCCATGATAGTAAGCTGGCCCCGGTCACTCGCGGTGGCAACCCATGATAGTAAGCTGGCCCGGACTCACTCGCGGTGGCAACCCATGATAGTAAGCTGGCCCCGACTCACTCGCGGTGGCAACCCATGATAGTTAGCTGGCCCCGACTCACTCGGTGGCAAGCCATGATAGTTAGCTGGCCCCGACTCACTCGCGGTGGCAACCCATGATAGTTAGCCGGCCCCGACTCACTCGCGGTGGCAACCCATGATAGTAAGCTGGGTCAGACTCACTCGCGGTGGCAACCCATGATAGTTAGCTAGCCCCGACTCACTCGCGGTGGCAACCCATGATAGTTAGCTGGCCCCGACTCACTCGCGGTGGCAACCCATGATAGTTAGCTGGCCCCGACTCACTCGCGGTGGCAAACCATGATAGGTAGCTGGCCCCGACTCCATCGCGGCGGCAACCCATGATAGTTAGCCGGCCCCGACTCACTCGCGGTGGCAACCCATGATAGTAAGCTGGGTCCGACTCACTCGCGGTGGCAACCCATGATAGTTAGCTGGCCCCGACTCACTCGCGGTGGCAACCCATGATAGTTAGCTGGCCCTGACTCACTCGCGGTGGCAACCCATGATAGTTAGCTGGGCCCCGACTCACTCGCGGTGGCAACCCATGATAGTTAGCTGGCCCCGACTCACTCGCGGTGGCAAACCATGATAGTTAGCTGGCCCCGACTCACTCGCGGTGGCAAATCATGATAGTAAGCTGGCCCCGACTTACTCGCGGTGGCAAACCATGATAGGTAGCTGGCCCCGACTCCATCGCGGCGGCAACCCATGATAGTTAGCCGGCCCCGACTCACTCGCGGTGGCAACCCATGATAGTAAGCTGGGTCCGACTCACTCGCGGTGGCAACCCATGATAGTTAGCTGGCCCCGACTCACTCGCGGTGGCAACCCATGATAGTGAGCTGGCCCCGACTCACTCGCGGTGGCAACCCATGATAGTAAGCTGGCCCCGAGTCACTCACTCGCGGTGGCAACCCATGATAGTAAGCTGGCCCCGACTCACTCGCGGTGGCAACCCATGATAGTAAGCTGGCCCCGACTCACTCGCGGTGGCAACCCATGATAGTTAGCTGGCCCCGACTCACTCGCGGTGGCAACCCATGATAGTTAGCTGGCCCCGACTCACTCGCGCGGTGGCAACCCATGATAGTTAGCTGGCCCCGACTCACTCGCGGTGGCAACCCATGATAGTTAGCCGGCCCCGACTCACTCGCTGTGGCAACCCATGATAGTTAGCTGGCCCCGACTCACTCGCGGTGGCAAACCATGATAGTTAGCTGGCCCCGACTCACTCGCGGTGGCAAACTATGATAGGTAGCTGGCCCCGACTCCATCGCGGCGGCAACCCATGATAGTTAGCCGGCCCCGACTCACTCGCGGTGGCAACCCATGATAGTAAGCTGGGTCCGACTCACTCGCGGTGGCAACCCATGATAGTTAGCTGGGCCGACGACTCACTCGCGGTGGCAACCCATGATAGTAAGCTGGCCCCGACTCACTCGCGGTGGCAACCCATGATAGTTAGCTGGCCCCGACTCACTCGCGGTGGCAACCCATGATAGTAAGCTGGCCCCGACTCACTCGCGGTGGCAACCCATGATAGTAAGCTGGCCCCGACTCACTCGCGGTGGCAACCCCATGATAGTTAGCTAGCCCCGACTCACTCGCGTTGGCAACCCATGATAGTTAGCTGGCCCCGACTCACTCGCGGTGGCAACCCATGATAGTTAGCTGGCCCCGACTCACTCGCGGTGGCAAACCATGATAGTTAGCTGGCCCCGACTCACTCGCGGTGGCAACCCATGATAGTTAGTTAGCTGGCCCCGACTCACTCGCGGTGGCAACCCATGATAGTTAGCTGGCCCCGACTCACTCGTGGTGGCAAACCATGATAGTTAGCTGGCCCCGACTCACTCGCGGTGGCAAACCATGATAGGTAGCTGGCCCCGACTCCATTGCGGCGGCAAACCCATGATAGTTAGCCGGCCCCGACTCACTCGCGGTGGCAACCCATGATAGTAAGCTGGGTCCGACTCACTCGCGGTGGCAACCCATGATAGTTAGCTGGCCCCGACTCACTCGCGGTGGCAACTCATGATAGTTTGCTGGCCCCGACTCACTCGCGGTGGCAACCCATGATAGTAAGCTGGCCCCGACTCACTCGCGGTGGCAACCCATGATAGTTAGCTAGCCCCGACTCACTCGCGGTGGCAACCCATGATAGTTAGCTGGCCCCGACTCACTCGCGGTGGCAACCCATGATAGTTAGCTGGCCCCGACTCACTCGCGGTGGCAACCCATGATAGTTAGCTGGCCCCGACTCACTCGCGGTGGCAACCCATGATAGTAAGCTGGCCCCGACTCACTCGCGGTGGCAACCCATGATAGTTAGCTGGCCCCGACTCACTCGCGGTGGCAACCCATGATAGTTAGCTGGCCCCGACTCACTCGCGGTGGCAACCCATGATAGTTAGCTGGCCCCGACTTACTCGCGGAGGCAACCCATGATAGTTAGCTGGCCCCGACTCACTCGCGGTGGCAAACCATGATAGTTAGCTGGCCCCGACTCACTCGCGGTGGCAACCCATGATAGTTAGCTGGCCCCGACTCACTCGCGGTGGCAACCCATGATAGTTAGCTGGCCCCGACTCACTCGCCGTGGCAACCCATGATAGTTAGCTGGCCCCGACTCACTCGCGGTGGCAATCCATGATGGTAAGCTGGCCCCGACTCAATGGCGGTGGCAACCCATGATAGTAAGCTGGCCCCGACTCACTCGCGGTGGCAATCCATGATGGTAAGCTGGCCCCGACTCAATGGCGGTGGCAACCCATGATAGAAAGCTGGCCCCGACTCACTCGCGGTGGCAATCCATGATGGTAAGCTGGCCCCGACTCAATGGCGGTGGCAACCCATGATAGTAAGCTGGCCCCGACTCACTCGCGGTGGCAACCCATGATAGTTAGCTGGCCCCGACTCACTCGCGGTGGCAACCCATGATAGTTAGCTGGCCCCGACTCAATCACGGTGGCAACCTATTTTATTTTATTTTATTTTGTTAGGAACAATAACAGACAAAAAGGATAAAAATACAATACAAAAAATATTTTTAAATATGCCTAGGTAGACCAATTGCCCTTTAAAATTGTTCACATCGTGCTTAATTGAGTGACATACACACAATGATTAAGTAAATATAAATATAAGTAAACATAATGATTAAGTAAATATGAATATAAGTAAATAAAATGATTAAGTAAATATAAAAGCAAGAGTGATTACACATATCTCAAGAACAACCTTTTCTTGAACCCGTCTACGGAGCTTCCGAAGATGTCCATACCTTCAGTGCTGTCCCTGTGTATTACGTTGTACTCTCTGCACATACGAGAGAGAGGATTGTAATACCCTGTATTGGAGGAAAAGCGCTCAACTCTGAAAATGTCTGGATTACGCAGTCGTAAGTTGGCACGCAGACCGATTTCACTTATTAGCGTTGTGTCAAGGTGACTATTTATAATTTTATGCAAGCAAGTGAGATCGATTACTTTTCTCCTTTTTTCTAAACTGTCCAGTTTAAAAAAATGTAATCGATCTTTATAGTTGTGTAATCTGCGACTCGCTCCAGATCTATAGGCAAGAGTTCTTAAGAATTTGGCTTGTATCGATTCGATTTTATCTATGTAAACAGAATAGTGGGGACTCCATATTGGGGATCCATATTCTAAGATGCTTCTAACTAAGGACAGGTATAGTTTTTTTAGTGTTTCTGTTTTTTTTAAAAGGCAAAGATATCCTCAATAGGAATCCAACCATTCTGTTTGCTTTGTTAATTATGTTTTCAACGTGAAAGTTGAAGGAAAGCTTAGAGTCAAAGGTAACTCCAAGGTCCTTTATAGAGTTTACTCTTTTGAGCGGTACGGTACAAAGTGAGTAGGAATAATTTATCACATTTTTGTTTTTAGTGAAACTTATTTGTTGACATTTGCCAATATTCAAGTTCATATCATTTACCACACACCAACGAGATAGAGTATCTAGATCAGCTTGTATCTTGTAACAGTCATCAAGTGTCTTTACTTTTGAGAACATTTTTAAATCGTCAGCATAAACAAGACAGAGAGATTTAAGTTGATTTGGGAGATCGTTGATAAAGATCAGGAATAATAGGGGTCCCCCAGTGAGAACCCTGTGGTACCCCCCGAAGTTACAGGCTCCGGGTTGGAGTCAAAACCCGTTTACAGCTACTATTTGGTTTCTGTTGGTAATGTAGGATGAGAGCCATCTAAGCAAGTCTCCGTGAATGCCAACGTCTTTCAGTTTTTTTATTAGAATGAAATGATTAACTCTATCAAAGGCCCTTTCCAAAATCGGTATATATGACATCTACTTGTGTTCTAGAGTCCATAGAGTGGCAAAGGTAGTTGGTGTATTCCAGAAGATTAGAGATCGTTGATTTCTTTGGGATGAATCCATTGTTGCTGAGGGCAGAGCAATTGCTGAACGTGATTATAAATATAATTATACACAAGAGATTCAAAGACTTTCCCAAAGCACGATAGCATACTTATGGGCTGTAATTTCTCACATCGTTCTTGTTACCAGACTTATGAATAGGGGGTTATATGTGCCAGTTTCCATAAGTCTGGGAAGCTGCCTGTCTTTGAGTGACTTATTAAAAATCATGTGCAGAGGTTTAGCGAGCTGATTAGCGCAGCTAACAATGAACAAAAGGTGGAATACCGTCCGGGCCTGCTCCCTTATTAGGATCTAGTTTCAGGAGTCTTTTGTTAATATCTGATAATGATAGCTCAACTTTACTTAAAGAGGTATTGCAGGATGATTCGTCAACAACATCGTTTAGTAACATTTGTATTTAGCGATGAAGTAAAGACGGAGGCAAAATATTTTGGAGAAAGATTACATATTTCAATACCCGAGTTAGCGTTTTCATCGTCGAGGTACAGAGTTTTTGGGAGAGTGTTGGTCATTTTATTTGACTTAGTAAATGTCCACAACTTGTTTACAATTAGTAATCAATGAGTTTTCAATATTTTGAATATAGGATCTAAAACATTCTCGGATACCAATTTTGGTTCTAGCTCTTATTTTAGAGAACACTTCGTAATCTAAAGGATTGTAGAATTTCTTAAATCTTTTTTCTATACTTTTCTTTTTCTTTGATTGATGAATTGAGAGGTTTACTAAACCAGATAGGATACTTGGAACTCCTATGTTTTTTTACTGGTGTGTGCTTCATAATTACATCCCATAGCTTATTATACATTGTGGTCAGTGAATTCTTACAATCTAAGTTGTTTAAGACTGACCCAGTCAATGCATGCGAGTTCTAGGTTGCACATACCATAATTAGTTTTTTTTGAAGTTATATTTTTGGAACTCCGGGTTATTTTTGAGACTTTTTTTCACGGATAAATTTTAAATTCTACTTTGAACGGTGGATGAAATTTAATCCACTTGGTGATAATGGAAGTTCAGGTAAAATATTTATACATCAAAATCAGCTAATACTAAGTCAAGCGTGCGAGATAGGCTATTTTTTAATATTGTTGTATTGCGTTAGGCCAGTCATTGATTGAAATTCCAGAAAAGTCGCAGCTTTTTGTCCACGAAACTCATCAGATACATTTTGTGTTATTTGATTTAGGGTCGGAATCCCAGTCAATGAGAGGAAGGTTAAAGTCTCCAAGAATAATATTACGAGTAAGCACTGAAGATGACAAACAGGACCGATTTGCAATTATTGATGCATTCAGAGTAAGTTTCGTTAACTCAAATCTGAGAGCTAAGTACAGTAATCCGATATTAAAGAAACGTATTTTTTTTTGTCGCAAACTTTAACTGTAATCCAGAGATCCTCAGAGTTGGTTTGCCATTCGTGTTTTTGTGAAACAACCAAATGTTTTTTCACCGCAATTAAAACTCCGCCTCCTTCTTTTTTGTCAGAATAAAAAAAAAACTAGTTATTCCGGTCACGTCTGTATACCGCGTATCGATCATCAAATATTTCTTCATTTTTTGATATTAGAGTTAAGCCACGTTTCGGTAAAAACAAATAAAGTCATAATCATTATTTAAGATTTCTAAAGATTAGATTTAAAATTTTAGTCTTCAACCCCCTAATGTTTTGATAATAAATTGTAAAATTCATAATTAAGTTAAGTTAAACATAGAAACATGCATGAAAAATATGTTAAGAGTTAAAGGAAAAATACAAATACATTAAGTTAATTAAGTTGGAGTTTAGATAATTGCTCTCTGTTAAAAAAATATTTATCACTGGGGAATTTTCGTTTTTCCGCAGAAAATTTTCCCGTTTCTGATCCAGGTAAATAGATAATTGTTCTCTTTGGCAAAGTGACGTTGTTTGCCGCATGCAGATCTTTGTTCTCCTTTGTGAGATGTTCTGTTACAAAAATGGGAGATTTGCTGTCTATGCCGGATATGTTCAGCGTTCAATTTGTTTATTTTGTTTTTTTTTATTGTAGTTTCTCACAGCAGACAACAGACCATCTCTAATCGCGGGTGCTCGGTAGTTGAAGAATAATTTTTTTGGCCGCGTGGAATCTTTTTTAAAATTGTGGAGTACGATGGCAAGCCAGTATTTGATCGTTAGAGAGATATTATACGCCCACTACAGAGCCTAATTTGCTTATGATCTCCGGAAGATTTTCTTTGTTCTTTTTCGGGCACCATTTGCAGCTCAACATTACATTGCCTGTTTATCTGATTGAGAGCAAATTAACTTGCTTGACTAATTGCTCGTTGTTAGCAGTTAGCGTTTGATTGTCCAACACCAACTTGCTCATAGCCTTTTTCGTTTCTACGGCATCTGATTTCAGCTGATCATATTCTTCTGTTAGAAACTCAAGTGAGGCTTTAATTTCACGTTGTTCCGTGGAGATATTGCTAGTAAAGGCCTTAAATTCCTGTAATATATGTAAGTTGCTGTCTTTTATGAGATTTTAATTTCGTTCAGAATCTGGTCCATGGTTGTAGGGACCAGGGGGGAAGTAGGATTTACATCGGCCACATGCGGACTTGAGGATCTCGATCTTGGGTCTTGTTTTTTACAGGATTCGCACTTCCAGTTCGCGCGTGCGATTTGATTCATTTTTTCTTAAGTTAGGTTCGTAAGTACCTAAACATGAGAAGTGCGTGCACTCCCATAACAACGGTGTGCACTTCAAAGACTTTGATGGGCTCACAGAGTTAGAGCACTTAGTGCAAGTAATTTTATTCATTTTGGAATATATTTTTATAAATTTATTACAGTTATAGGTGGTACGCCTTGTTACTATGCAAATTGAGCGAACACAAGGCGTGACTACAACGGGCCAATCAGCTGATAGTATAATTAGCTGCGTTCGGTTTCTTTAACTATTTTGGTTGAGAATGACAGTTCACTTAATGCGAAATTATTCAAATTTAACTCACATGAATATCGACAAGTTAAGTCCAACTCGATCACCACTTTATCACACAAGGTTATCCGATATCTGATTGATTATTTTGCAACTTGATTAAGGTTAAAAACACTTCAGTATTAAAGAAATACAGTTTAAACACTCTATGATAGTTAGCCGGCCCCGACTCACTCGCGGTGGCAACCCATGATAGTTAGCTGACCCCACTCACTCGCGGTGGCAACCCATGATAGTTAGCTGGCCCCGAATCAATCGCGGTGGCAACCCATGATAGTTAGCTGGCCCCGACTCACTCGCGGTGGCAAAACCATGATAGTTAGCTGGCCCCCGACTCACTCGCGGTGGCAACCCATGATAGTTAGCTGGCCCCGACTCACTCGCGGTGGCAACCCATGATAGTAAGCTGGCCCCGACATCACTCGCGGTGGCAACCCATGATAGTTAGCTGGCCCCGACTCACTCGCGGTGGCAACCCATGATAGTTAGCTGGCCCCGACTCACTCGCGGTGGCAACCCATGATAGTTAGCTGGCCCCCGACTCACTCGCGGTGGCAACCCATGATAGTTAGCTGACCCCCACTCACTCGCGGTGGCAACCCATGATAGTTAGCTGGCCCCGAATCAATCGCGGTGGCAACCCATGATAGTTAGCTGGCCCCGACTCACTCGCGGTGGCAACCCATGATAGTTAGCTGGCCCGACTCACTCGCGCGTGGCAACCCATGATAGTTAGCTGGCCCCCGACTCACTCGCGGGTGGCAACCCATGATAGTAAGCTGGCCCCGACTCACTCGCGGTGGCAACCCATGATAGTTACTGGCCCCGACTCACTCGCGGGTGGCAACCATGATAGTTAGCTGGCCCCGACTCACTCGCGGTGGCAACCCATGATAGTTAGCTGGCCCCGACTCACTCGCGGTGGCAACCCATGATAGTTAGCTGGCCCCGACTCACTCGCAGGTGGCAACCCATGATAGTAAGCTGGCCCCGACTCACTCGCCGTGGCAAACCCATGATAGTAAGCTGGCCCCGACTCACTCGCGGTGGCAATCCATGATGGTAAGCTGGCCCCGACTCAATGGCGGTGGCAACCCATGATAGTAAGCTGGCCCCGACTCACTCGCGGTGGCAATCCATGATGGTAAGCTGGTAAGACTCAATGGCGGTGATAGTTAAACCCATGATAGATGTAAGCTGGCCCCGACTCACTCGCGTGGCAACCCATGATAGTAAGCTGGCCCCCGACTCAATCGCGGTGGCAACCCCATGATAGTAAAGCTGGCCCCGACTCACTCGCGCGGTGGCAACAACCCATGATAGTTAGCTGGCCCCGACTCACTCGCGGTGGCAACCCATGATAGTTTAGCTGGCCCCGACTCACTCAATCGCGGTGGCAACCTATGATAGTTAGCCGGCCCCGATCACTCGCGCGGTGGCAAACCCATGATAGTTAGCTGGCCCCACTCACTCGCGGTGGCAACCCATG
This sequence comes from Micrasema minimum, assembly GCA_022494985.1. Lineage (NCBI taxonomy): Eukaryota > Metazoa > Arthropoda > Insecta > Trichoptera > Brachycentridae > Micrasema > Micrasema minimum. Next base: position 30,286 of record JAGVSP010007199.1, read on the forward strand.
ATAGTTAGCTGGCCCCGATCAAATCGCGGTGGCAACCCATGATAGTGAGCTGGCCCCGACTCACTCGCGGTGGCAACCCATGATAGGTAGCCTGGCCCTCGACTCACTCGCGGTGGCAACCCATGATAGTTAGCTGGCCCCGACTCACTCGCGGTGGCAACCCATGATAGTTAGCTGGCCCCCGACTCACTTGCGGTGGCAACCCATGATAGTAAGCTGGCCCCGACTCACTCGCACAGCGGTGGCACGGATCAACCCATGATAGTTAGCCCCACTCACTGGCCCCCATGGTTAGGAAACTGGACACACTCGTGGTGGCAACCCATGATAGTAAGGCTGGCCCCGACTCCGTCGTGTGGCAACCCATGATAGCTGGCCCCGATCTCTCTGGCCCCATGATAGTTAGCTGGCCACGACTCACTCGCGGTGGCAACCCATGATAGTTTAGCTGGCCCCGACTCAATCGCGGCCGGCAACCCATGATAGTTAGCCGGCCCCGACTCACTCGCGGTGGCAACCCATGATAGTAAGCTGTCCGACTCACTCGCGGTGGCAAACCATGATAGTTAGGCTGCCCCGACTCACTCGCGGTGGCAACCCATGATAGTTAGCTGGACCCGACTCACTCGCGGTGGCAACCCATGATAGTAGCTGGCCCCGACTCACTCGCGCGCAAACCAATGATAGTTAGTAATTTGTTTACCAATCTTCTCCTATTTTTTGGCAAAAAAACTATTCATCTCATTTGCTATTTGTTGAGGTCTTTTATCGTTGGGTTTTCTGGAGTCATTTCTATTTCCGATAACTTTTTTTTTTTTTGTCATTTGGTTTTTTTCCTTCTCTGACCACTTCCCATATTTTTTTATCGTTTTTTCATCTTTTTATTTTTCACTATAATTTTTTTGTTGGCAAGTTTAATTTTATTGTACAAAAAATTTTTAAACTTTTAAATGATTTTGAAAGGGAATTTTCATTGAGGTTTTTTTTTTTTTTGGTAAAATTATCTCTTTTTTTAAAATTTCGATTCCAGGGGTCACCTGGCTTTAATTTTTTTTGGAGTGCGCTATTTTAAAAAAATTTTTTTCCGTATTTTGCTTTTAACTTCATGTATATTTACAAATTTTCCCAAGCAAATTGATTTCAGGAATTTCTACATTACATTCCACTTTTGTTTTAAATTTTTTTTTTTTTTTTTCCCCCAATTGTACATATTTTAATGAATTCCGTTGTTGAAATAATTACAAGAGTTATTACTCAATTCAATTTCTAAAATGAGTTGTTAAAGGGTTTTTTTT
>JAGVSP010007203.1:0-19182 GCA_022494985.1 Micrasema minimum
AATTAATAGGATTGTGTGGCCTTCAACATTACCAACCTTTGTAACTGGGAGAAATCAAGAAAATAAGAAGTTCACTAACTTTAATGCCTTAAAAATCATGTTTTTAATTTTTAAAGACGATAAATATGACCTGTCTTTAGGACCCACCAGTAACTAGAGGATATTATCTTTTTATACGGCTTAGGCAGGAATTATCTAAAAACATTTTATGAACGTTTAACAACCCGGAGAGATATCGGCATCTACCTTTAAAGATGCTCATTTTTATGGCTATTATGACGAATTCCTTGTCGTGAGAACAATTTACTTATTTAAGGCACTAAAACGAGTTTATTTGCTTTTTTAATTACAATTTTTACAGGAAAATGCTTCATTGCGTACGTCATCCAATGCGAAACGTTGTGAAGAATGGGACTTGTAAACATTAAATTTTCTGTGAAAGCAAAAAATAAAACAAAAAAACACAAAAACCAGCTAGTGCAATCCGTTCGTAAATCGAATAACTACAATCATTTATACTTTTATTTCCCCAGACGATCGGCGTCGTTACCAATCGCCTATCATACAAAATCTTAACGAAAATCAAACTTAAAATGATTTTATCTCTGTTTTTAATTATCCGATTAATAAACGGATTGCACCAATGGTTTTGTGTTTAATTTTTACTGAAGTACATTGTTACTCTCGTAGTTTTTGTGAATTTACATTTTATAAGTATTAATTTAAATTCGAAATTAGATTAAAATAAATACCGACGCAAACACCTAAATAATGCGTAATTTGAGTTTTAAGGCCCTAAAGGCAAAAAGTTTCGTTTCCTGGGCCCTGAACCTACCGCCCATTTTGTAGAAATCTTTGTACCCCTATTTACTTAGATTAATAATTAAAGTCGGAATGTTTATATCCATCGCGAATAGCTTCAAATTACAAAATTGATTTATGCGTCTGCTTCCTAGATTGGTGGTCCATTGATCAGATCAGGTAGTTTTTCGTTACTAGGTTGCGATAAATTCGATCAAGCGCTTCATAACTAAACGAGTTGACTGAAAAAATTATAAAAAATGGAAAATTACTAACTAACTAACTAACCATCACGCCTTTTCCCCGAAGGGGTAGGCAGAGAGGATAGAACGCCACACCACTCACCTCTACATTCATACATCTTCTCATGCACGCACGTCGATTATTCCGACTTCTTACATGCCCACTTTCAAGCACTCGTTTTACTTGATCATGCCATGTCTTCGGCTATCCTCGATTTCTACATCCAGGCACAGTCGCATCATATATTTTTTTAGCCGTTCTTTCATCATCCATTCGCTCTACATGACCGAACCATCGTAAAAGACCTTTCTTAATTTTGTCGATAATGCTTATCTCAGCCTTGCACTCTGCTCTAATTTCGACATTTGTACCACACATTCGCCTGAGAGATCGCATTTCAACTGCATTCAATCTACTTTCATCCTTCTTTTTCCAACACCACGCTTCACTACCATACATAAGGGTTGGTACCAGAACTCCATTATGAACTGCCAATTTAGCCTCTTTTGATAAGCACTTATTAGATACGACCGACTTTAAGGCACCATTAATTCTGTTACCGGCACTTGCTTAAGTTGATTAAGCTATAAGCCGTACTGCATCCCTTTTGCTCAGAGCAATCGTATTAAGGTGTAAAATATTTAAATTTCGCGTTAACTTTCTTCTCCCATCCCGAGAGGGTTTTTAATTAGATTTTTCCCTTCGACCAATCACAGACTATAAGTGATACGTCGTCAGTGTAAAATATTTAACGTCAGTGTTGCAAGGGAGGAAATAACTCTTCAGTAGGATCAGTGCCCCCTCAGGCAGGGATACAAACATAGTTAGTAAAGTAGGTAGGAAAAAAATGCGTTACATATAATAAATTATCAATAATAATCATAATAACCGTTACAGGGACAGGGGCTTTATTCAGAGTAAGCGGCAAAGCTAGCCGTTTTATCACCCTGGGCATCAAAGAAAAAAATTGCCCCTAAAAATTTCTACTAGGTACTTTTCGTTGATGTTATTCATCTATTTTTTTCGAGAAGTGTGGTGGGGGAATAGGCACAATAATTTTCCCGAACGATAAAAAGGGAGCCCCGATAATTTGTCCAAACTACTTAATTCGTTAATAAAATAATGCTTTTCATATTTAAATTGATCCAAAGATTTTAACGTAAGACATGGCTCAGCACATCGTTTGTATGCAGAACACTTGATTAATGAGATTATTTCAAATTGAATGCCCTTAATTCATCAGTTGCTTCCTTTATGTATCACGCTCCTCAATTTACTATGAACCATAATGACTTGGTTAGTGAGGCCGGTTAAGGTGCCATATGTCGGTAACCTTTGCTTCGATCGTCCTTGGGAAAATGTTTCTTAACTTTTACCTGTAAAAATGAGCAGTTAAGCTTGAAAAAGAAAATACTATTCGGCAAATGCACTGAAAAAAATATTAAAACAGTTTTTTATTTTATTTAACAAATCAAGAGAAAAATAGACAAAATCACAATTGGGTTCTTCCCGATTTTTTATTTCAAAAAATTGATTGAAAAATTACAATATCAAGGAAATTTTTTAATAATTTTTTACGATGTCATATGAATTTTTTAGCGCGGTTTGAAATAGCGCTTTTTCAAATCGCTCGCAAAATCCTTCATTTGGCGCGCATGCAGTCTGATGTCACAGCAATATAGGCGCTCACTTCGTAATGAATTTCACGCCTTTCATGGTAGACGGGTATGACATCATTAATCAATAACGGGCGTTAAAAATCATTCGTATTTTTCGTGTTTTAAAACATAAATTTATAAATGAAAACAACATTTTTGATCATTGTGTTTTATATCGTTGGAATTGTAAAAATATACTTTTAGATATTTATAACGTTTTTAAGTGTGCATTCATCAAACCACTTGAAAAATAAATAACCGTTCGCTTCAGGATTTGAACCTCCGCCTCCGGTCAGCTAAACTGAGCTAAACGATATGATTTGTAGATGAATAAAATAAAAATAAAATCAGTTTCCTCTTCTTTAATTTCTTGCATTTCTTGCTCCTATTTAGAGCGTGCGGACATCATGTCAAGGCACATACAAGAGATCAGCAGTCCTACCTCCTTCCATGCCATTTTCTCATCCCTCAGCTTCGCCGAGTACATTACCGAAAGTGACGGTTTACCGGGACGGCAGGATATCGCAGGCGCAGGCGCAATGAAGAGACAGCTCGGATTAGAACTCTCATTACATGCTCAATCCAGTTCCCCGATTATCTTTCTCCAAAACTCATACAATGACGTCACCTGACACGAAATCACGACGTCAACAATATAAAATCACATTCAATAAATTAAAATGTATAGTACGAGTATCTAATATCCTACTCTTATTTGTATAATATTTTTTTGTCCGTTCTGTGGTGCAGTGGATAGCGCATTTAGCTAACGCGTGGTGGTGGGTTCGATTCCCGGTGGAGGTCAAAGAAGGTATGAAAGGTTTATTTGAATGTGCGTTTTACATAAAAATATTTCATATGTGATACCTTGGACTGGCTCTGGAGCAAAAGACTATTCATTTCTCTTGCCTCCATGTAACAAAAGTGAAAAGTAGGGCAGTAAAATACCACTGCTCTCCCTTATTCGCGCCCTTATGTGGAGGTTTTTTGAATAACGTGTATTGTGGCCATGAAGCTCAGAGTTAAAATTGTGTTTAAAAATTGTATGCGCTAAATGATTTAATATAGTAAGTATAGAATATATAAACATTAGAAAATAGAAGAATATTAAATGATTGCTCTTTCTGTTCAAAGCATTAAAATCTATGTTTGATTGTTGTCAACTAACAAATTTTAATTAGTATACGAGTGCCTGGTCGAGTTACCGTAGTAATGCACTATTTTACTGTAGCCAAATCAATCGGCCAATTACAGTGCTAACTCACCGATACGAAGAATATACACACTGGCTAACAAGTATATTAACAATATTGATATTTTCAACACAAATCTAGTGCATTTTAGGGAACAGTGTTGGGATGCCATCTCTGGTGGAAATGAATAGCTACCTACTGTGTTATCATTTAAAAATTCTACGTAAAAAGCCCTATGGGCGTAAAAAAAACAATAAAATCAAAATAAAAAAATAGTACAAATCTGACATCTCAACAGAGACGAGATAAATCCGCGCGGAAAGGGAATATGGATATCGTTTACTCGGCTTATGACTGTTCATTGGCTGCGTTTTAAGTGCTGCTTTGTTTGTGGTATTACAAACAGCCCCATTCCAGACCTAGGTATTTGATATCCATATCTGCCAATATACAATAAAATGGGCGCGACGCTTCAAATGTGAACACTCTCCTCAGCATCCATTGAGATAAATTGCTAAGACAATTATAGCAGAAACCTTTCAAATTGCAAGTGAGATTCTTACCGAATTTTTATCACCTAACTTAGGAAAACGCTCTGAAGCGATGAATCTTCAGCATTTGTTATGCTTATAATAACTTCTTACTAATCTAATTTTTATAAAAACAACATTTTGAGTGTGGAATGGAGGAATAGTTGACATACTGGCGTCAAGTGGCCACTATAACACAGCAATGACAGGTCAATAAGCCTGTAAACGCCTAGATTTGGCAGCATATTTCCCTTACAAATTTTCCTCGTCTCTGTTGAGAGTGTCAAATTGTAATTATTAAGCCCGTACAGTGTTGAAATACCTGCTTTTGTGCTAAAGTATTTGGAACACACTCAAAATGTTGTTTATTTAAAAATATCGTATGTGTGTTTTCATGTAAATGTATTAACTTATGAATGGGAGTATTTCTGTGTCTGTATATCGGTCTTACGCTTCAGTGCCCAGTCCAAAGTTTCACATATTAGTTTAGTAGTAAAAAAGGTAGGTACCTTAAAATGTTACTGATTAGTTATAGATATACATTTTTTGACCCCCAGAGCCAGAAGTCACTGTCCCAGCTATAGCTACCATATGCAACCAATGACCTATATTCCCAATTAATCTAAACCCCAGAGTGAGCCACACGGTAGTGATCGTGGAATTATGTGGGTCGTTTAATTTGGGCTGCCGCCGGAGCGTGACGGAGCCGCGGTCAACGCTTGGCGAGCTCCGGGCCCTGCAATCGGGGGGCCTGTCCTGGGGCCCCTCTAGCCTTGGTTTGTGGACATTCTGGGGGGTGTGGGAGAATTTTGTAACGTAAGAATTCTATAGGCGAAAGGCTAAGTAAGGTTTTCGAGATGTATTGATGATTGGTGTATGGTAATAATGCGTTGCTACTATGACCCTCTAGGTACGATTAAGAAAAAACAGTAGCTCAGAAGTAGATCCCCAACCAATCAAATCACACTGTTTTAAATGTTGATGTTGTCGCAAAGCCGATTGTTTCTGACTGGAAAGCCTCAGATTAAGCAAACAGCGAGCGAAATAGTGTCTTTTAAAAACGGACGATTGCCTAGATGTATAGGTACATGATCTAATAAAAATGGATGTGTAAACATGCTACATCATTTATTTGGAGTCGATTTCGGACATAACAATCTTTTATGGATAAGAAAAATTTTTTTTTTGTTTTCAAGCTCATATTAAGCCTTTTACATGTTTACACATTCGACTCGCTAACTCTGATGTATAATCAATGTAGGATTCAACCGTTTTCGGGTTTGGACTTGCGAGTTTTGTTACTCTTTAGGAATGTTTGTGCTTCTATAGGAATTTGACTTTGTCAATTCAACTATTAAATTGAGTGCTAGAATTTTTTTTTTTCTATTTTACTAAATTGTTTGGAAGCCTGCCGCGATTCAATTTAGAATAAGTAGTTTCTGAAGGCATCAGGGAACTGAAATTGGTTACTAAAATCATGTTCTAGCGCCCTTTGAAATGATTTCCCAAGTAAACGGCGCTTTTATAATTTGTCCTGATAAATATTATAGCTATGGCTGGATTTGTACGACACAAATTTACAAGTCGATCGTCTCCGGCATCAGTCCTTCGTAACAAATATCAGACTGGTGATTCACAATCGCTGCATGAGCAATTCGATTCACTAGTCTCATTGTCTATTAAGGTAAGTACTTTAGGCAGTAGGCAGTAGACAGTATTGTCATGGTAAATTTCTTGTAATTGATGATAGTTCCACTTAGTTACGTAACACGATATTGTAAAGAAACATTCAGAGACTTCTGAGTGTAGTGTACACTGGTAACAGGTAGACCAAAAATTTTAGGTCAACCTGTACAACATATGCCATGTAATTTAATATGAATATAGTTTGTCTTTCTTAGTAGTTTCAATGAAATCCCCACCCTTTTCCTAGACTGTTTTAAAAACTATTGAGTCTTTTTTTTCAGTCCAGCACATCTCTTTTTTAAAGCTAATCCCGCGAATTTAATGGATTCAGTTTTTAACTAGAAATAGCGGAAGAAAAGAAGGGTTATATAAACGTGAACAAATGCTTTCATTGCCCCTATCACTGTCTCGGCTCTAAGATTGTCTTAAACACATTTCACCCAACCTGCTCAAGGAGCTGGCCCAAATTTACAGTGATAGGGATATTAGTAAATCTACCAAAAGAAGGAGAGGGTTGAAAGGACTACGAGGATGAAAAATTGTGGAGTAAATCTTACCCCCAAGAGTCCTAAAACTTACTCCTTAGTAGTCTCAATCATATGGAAACGTTTTCAGCAAGTATTTTTATCTAGTGCTCCACTGCGCTCTATCTTTTACGGCTCTCTTCAGTTCAGCTCCCGCCGGGGGTGTTTGTCTCCAAGCCATTCCTCTATTTATATCACCAGAGATTCTTTATGTTGCATAATGTGGCTGACCATTGGGCTCGCCACTCAATGATGGTTTTGATCAGGTACCTGCCTCCTTTGATTGGTGAGGTTGTCTTTCCAGTATCCTATACATTCTTCTTATTACTAGATGGTTACGTTCCATTAAAAGACAACGTCTCCTTCAAGACCATCTTCTTCCAATGTATTCTGTCATGGGTAGTTTAAAGCTCAATCAATGAACTTGCTTGAAAAAAATATTTCAGTTCTATTTTTTTAATAATAATCACCTCTATGTTTGTAGCACTCATGTTGCATTTTCCATAATGACCTGTCATACTTTTTTATCTATAGTATTTTTTGGTCAATTTCCACTCTATCCATTTTGACACCCAATATTATGTGATAGTTCGTTTGATAATTTTACACTTTTCGGTATATTGATGGACAGTAGGACTTCTGTTTACTTTATTAAACGGTAATTATGACTTTTTTAATATTTTAAAGAGTTTATTAGGTTTATAAATAGTTTATAATGAACATTCCACATTTCGAAAGTTCTCACCTTACCACGCTTTCTGGTGGTTCGGCTTTCGTTGCCGTACCGGGGCAGTATGAATATTTTATTCGTTGTTTTTTGTTCCCAGTAGGTCGCTTGTTTTGGTGAAGTCTTTACATTTGCAATTTATATTTTCATTTTCGCTTCATGTATACAAAGACAAAAACTTATTGTAGACAAAAAACTCATTTTTCCCACATTCCACATACCTGATGAACCAGAAAAAAAAATTTCACATCTTTTAAAAACGGGAATAAATCAAAGTTTTAAAGTTGTAATAAAGGGGAAAACAATAAATATTATTGTACATTTTAATAAACATACAGCATAATATTTATAATTTAGAGAAGCCAAAATTTTTTACTATAAATATTGAATTCTTTCATCATCATCATTATATTCCTACTTCCTTTCTAGAGCATATGGACCCCACAAACTATCTCCAAGTAAACGATCCGGCTCCCAGTTCTTTAGTATCTTCTCAAGTCAGTTACATATCACGCATTTTTGATGCAACTAAATAATTGTAAGCAGTTTTGACGTCCAGATTTTGGTTGAGTTCTCTAATGAAATTCATTACTAGTCCTAAATCAGTATATATAAATGCAAAAAATCACATTAGTTTGTAGAGAGTTTCTACTGGGCTTTGAAAATTTCCGATGATGTTTAACGTTTTTTTAGTGGATACATCGATCAATCTTCTTGAAACTTGATTTTCAAAGCGTCACAATAATTTATTGTTCTTTGTTAACCCTATTGAGGATCTACAGAAGAAAATCCGACGCCTACGCAGATCAGGAGGATGTTTGTTCCAGAAGAGTTCATTGTATTATGTATATTAACTATTAACAGCCTTCACACCTCATCTAGTTCGTGATTATATAATATACTTTACTTTAACACTAGAGCAATCATGCGGGGGGACGAATAAACTAATTAACTACGTTCAACGTACACGTAATAAAAGTTCACAAAACTAAATGTGGATACGGGTGATTTTCGTAATGATGCTATCATTAAAATAATATTTTTGTAATACATAATTATATTTTTATTTCAATCCTTGATGTTATATTTTTCTCTGTATTTATGTATAAATCTCTCTCAATTTTCGTTGATAAATTAGACAAATAGGTACACCAGAAGAATTTATTTATTTTCTTGTTACTTATTCCATTATTACTTATTTTTTTTTACTGTAATAATTTTTAGGCATTTATTTATTATTAGTCATAGTTACACATTTTTTTGCTGCTATTTGCACACAAATCATACTTTTACTTAAAAAGTAAATTCCTTACATAAAGAAATGAAGAATTTCAGAAGATAAATTCCACTTTTTTAATTTGTTTGACTATAAATTTAATATATTTCATGGGAATATTTAAATGGAATTGGATATTTGTTTCAAATTCATGACTCGACAATTAGATAGATAGGTACCTACTTGAATTACGGTCAAAGACAGTTTCAGAAGGCAAAATAGTTAATAGTACAACTGGGGGCCTCTCATAGTTTCAACAGATAAATTTCTCGGCCAAGTTTAAGGTTACGATGTCAAAAAAGTCCTTCTGAACAAACGCTCTGAGTTACTAAATTCGTTGAATGCGTTTATCATTTTTACTTAAATCTTTGAATTGAATTCTTTTTTTAACTTTCTGAAGTGTTGGGGATCGTCTAAATATAGCGCATTCGAAGAAATCTTAAATCAAGTGTAGTCTAGCCGTATGATAAAATTTTAAAAGGTGAGATTTCATTTTATTATTTTCATGAACTTATTTTTGTCAGTCTCGTAGCACAGTTGTATTTGGCTACCGTGCATAAGGAGGTCGCAGGTTCGAATCCCGTAAGAGGTCAACTTGAAATATTTATTTACATGTGATTTTCGTAATTATATTTATTGTGTGATACCTTGGACTGGTACAGAAGCGTATGACTGATCATCTTACCTTCATGTAATAAAATAATCAAGATACATTGTACTTGGTGTACCGATGCAGTGCCTTATGCACCATTATTAATATAAAATACGCTTTTAAAACAAATCCTTATACTTCACGCTTTGTTTATTCCATAGCCTACTTAAGTTCCATTAAACGAGGAGGTTTAGTAATTCAAATGGTCCTTATTACTATTTGCTTCGTTAATCTTCATTAAAAAACGGTTTAGTTAAAAATGTTATTGTTAATAATAAGTCAATAATCACTGTGGTAATTAACTATTACAGCAGGTGTGTATGGTTTAATTTTCGGTTTGATTCAAACAAAAATAATGGTTTTTGTTATGTTTGGATTAAAACGGTAAGGCACATCCACCGTAAATAATTTTAATACTTCAATTAGTGAGAAAACCTCCTTAAACAGACGATGACCTGTCATAACAAGTTTGTTTAATTCTTTTTTTTTTTAATTAACATTATCCAACTTGTGCCTGTATTCTGATTATCCAATAAACGGTTTTACGTAGTGCTTCATGCTTTTTCTAATAAATTGGTTTTGTATTTTTGAAACTACTGATTTAAAAAGTTGATTTTTAATGTAATGTATTGAATTGGGTAGTTGGAAAATGACATGTGAAATACCTAAATTTTCTATTTTACGTAAAACTTTTTACATCTCTACTTTCATGTTCTTGTTATACTTGATAAAGCTATGTTTTAGATTCCACAAAATGCCTCCTACAAAAAGGCACACTCAAATCATAAATACATATAAATTTTAGAGAAAATTTTTATGTGTAACTTTGTACGTTCTTTTTCCAACTCATCGCTTCATGTCCATCCGGATTCGAACATCGCTTCATGTCCATCAGGGTTCGAACATCGCTTCATGTCCATCAGGGTTCGAACATCGCTTCATGTCCATCAGGGTTCGAACATCGCTTCATGTCCATCAGGGTTCGAACATCGCTTAATGTCCATCAGGGTTCGAACATCGCTTCATGAAGAGAATTTCAGAATCCAACTCCCATATATTAAGACGATATTAAGAAAAGTGCTTAGTAAAACAACATTTATTTATTTATTTATTTATTCATACATTTATACATTAGCAGTCTAAAGAGCTTTTATTTATCATGACCCGAGTGCTAGATAAATCCGTGTTAAATCTGGACATTTACAGTTAATGTTAATTATATAAAAACGGAATAAATTATGGATTCCACAAACTGCCTCCATGTTATGTGATCGGCAGCCAGTTCCCGTGCATCTTCCCAAGTCAGGTCCACGATCCGTGGCTCTGGTGTAAACTGCCAAAATCAATTGAAATCGAAACATATAAGCAGTCTTCTTGTCGTCATGCTTTCCTGTTCCTACGCGATCTACAGAGCCCATTGTTGATATAATAATTAATCTGATTTCAATGGCCATTAATCGAAATGAAAGTGCTTTAGTATTTAGAACAATGCCCACTTTCAAGCACTTGTTTTACTTAATCATGCCATGTCTAACTGGCATATCAGCTGATTCGGTAACCCAAGATATTAAATAATCATTTTACTGGTATTTTGGTGCTCGGTAGAAACATTACCACGGTTATGACATTCATTGGTCGAACGTTTTACTTCTGAATCACAAACACAATGTATGGGAAATACTTTATGGAATGTTATACACTTCCTCCAAACCATACCTACAGTGAGCGAATAAAATGTTTAATTTATTTTATTAATATTTTTTTAATGTTATAACACACAGAGCTATGTATTAGTGACAAATTAACAAAGAATTTTTCAAATTGAGGTAACATATAGAACATAACACCAATTACGTGACAACATGACAACAATAACAAAAACAAAATACGGAAAACGGACCCTTCATCATGCAGTGCCCTTGAATTTTAAATATGCTAACCGTATAGAATTTCTTGGATTGTGTCAAAATTAAAGATAAGGTTAAAATTTTAAAGGAATGGCTGACAGAGGTGAGGTTTTTTACAAATTCAGGCTGATTAATTATTGATTTGTGCTTAATTGTTAAAATATCTATAAAAAAAAAAAAATGGAGATAGAATGTTAGAATGTTGTATTGTTTATGCACGTGCATATGAATGTACTGCACGGCATATGTATCATGTATATAATAATATATATATTTTTTTATTTTTTTTGTATTTTGTATTTTTTTATTTTTTATTGTTTTTTTTGTTTATTTTGTTCATTTATTTTTTATTTTTATATACTGTAAAAACTTTGACAAAACTTGTGTAAGTTTTATAAGGTACTACTGTAAAATTATTTCTTACAATAAAAAAATAAAAAAAAAACACAATGTACAAGACAAATTTCTAAAGACGTGAAGTAAAGCACAAACATTGGTTATGTTATGTCATGTATGTGTATGTGTGTTAGTTTGTATGTGTGTGGAGTGTGGTGTATGTGTTGGGGGAATCTGAATATTTAAGCGCAGGAGAGGATAAGTAAAGAAAAAATAATTAATGATAATTTAAATGGATTTTTTGAATAAAATTACATTTTCAATGTTTATATTATCATCATCAACATCGTCATTTAAAAATACACATACACCTCAAAGCACAAAAATACAATTAGTATATTTTAAGTAAATTATGAAAATATTTGTTCGAAACATGGGTTAGATTTGAAAAATATCGTTTTTTACGTTCGTTGTTTTATTCGTACTAAATTATATTACAAAGTAAAAACATGCATGTTTGAATTTAATTGGTGATCACAATATTCGTAACTTGTTTCCTCAGGGCGCGTGACGGACAAGCAGGGACAGCGGACAGGGAGGCCCCCAATGCGCTTTGTTTTGGTTTGGAAGTTTTAAGTTCAAGGAAACGTCGCTGCGTTGACGCTAGAGATAGTTCGCTGCGAGAACGGAGACACGCCTCTAATATTGGAATATTCTCAGTCGCAGTGAGTCAGAGTCATATCTCTCTGTGGGGACAACAGACGCTTACATTGTAACATTGCACCTCGCAATTGCGAGAAATTGAAAACATCGTAACAGTTTAGCGAAAAATAATTTTTAAATTTAAATTAAATTAAACAAACAACGCAACACCTTTTCTTCCATAGCTTAAAGTGTTTATATATCAAATTAAATTACGATGTATTTTTTTTTAGTTTTCGTACAATAAAACAATTTTTTTTTTTTTAGTTTAAATTTTTTTAACCCAAAAGTGATCACTTTACCGTGTAAATATTAATCATCTTCAGTACAATAAACAAAATAAATACTGTGTTATTATACCAAAAATGCATTTAAATCATTAATAAGAACTGAATTTGCAACCTACAAGATTAAAAGGACTTTTGTGAAATTATTGTGATAATCGTTTTTGTATAAATATAAAAGCCCAACAATACAGCCAGATCTGATAACTACCTTGTGAATACTATACAATACTATTTCGTCGTTACTACAAACGGAAAGAGAAATCATTGATGTATTTCGAGGACCGTCAGAACGCAAACTTAGGTCAGATTGCTAAAATTACTCCTGGAGTGGACATACTTCGAAAATTCCGTCAAAATCTGTCAAGTCCCGGCAAGTTCGGCGTGGAGCGGGGGTTTGCCGGGAGCCAGCATGGGCAGCGCGGGGGCCAGCCTGCTGTGCACGGAGACCGTGGGGGCACGTCCCGACCCCCGCCCCCCGGGGGGCGGAGCGCCCCACGCGCCGCGCGCTGTGGGACCCCTCGCTGCAAGACGACCGGGTGCTGCATAACTTGCTGCGGGCCGAGGAACGCCTGCTCCCCGTGCCCCCCTACTTCGGCAACGTCCAGAGAGAAATCACATCTGACATGAGGAAGATAGTCGCTGAGTGGATGCTGGAGGTAAGAACACCACAAATCCCTCCCTTGAACTTTTTCATCCATCCTTTTGAGAACTTTTCCGTCTATCCTTTTTGGAGAACTTTTTCAACGGTCCATCTGAAACAACACTGCTTTCGAATTACTTAATGCTGGCCTCAATAGTTTTACGTTTAAGGCTCTTTATCTAAAACAACACTGCTCTCGCGTTGGCGACAACAGTTTGAGTTTTAGGCTCTTTATGGCGACTAATGTAGAGAATATACTTATCTTCTATCACACAATAAAAAAATCACCTCAAGGGGCTTTACTGTTGTGAAATCTGAAAAAGGGGAGACTTCATTGGGGACCTGCCTGGGATGTTGGCGATGGGTACATTGTGAAGGCAATCGAATGAACATATTATTAAATCATTTAGAGAACGTTGACACTCTTATAATAGACATATATGGACCTCCAAGCTCAAAATCAGGTCCATTGCCCGTAGATCTGACAAAAACCTGCCGACGGACTGTCAGCAGTTTTTGAAAAAAAAAAAATTTTCAATATATACATTAAAAAAAAATACATGTCCTACTGAGTTGCTTACTGCAACTCAGTGGAGAAGAAAAACGAAATTCCTTTTGTTGCCTTTAAAAAGTCCTTTTCTAAATATTTTTTATCTGGTCAATATTTTTAAAAAATGTACATGGTACGTATAAATAGTGCGTGTAAGTAAGTTTAGTTGACTGATTCGAAATACATTTTGATTATTTCAAGAATTCACCTAAAATTCCATCCTCATAATACTTTTAATATTACGTATATTCATTATTCATAATTGAAACTATACGTCATTGATTTTAATTATGTCAAATATTACGTTATCAATATCGAAAAAAAATTGGTCATAAAATGAATTGTAATCATGTTACCACAAATCTAAATATTATAAATGCATTTTTTTTATAAATATTATTTAAAAATATGTAATTTTGTAAAAAATGTTTTCCCGACTTAGCGCGGATCATATCTAGCAAGTCGGTACATGAAAAACTACACACTGTCCAACTGTATATTGAATAAGAAACGATAAAACTTACAGTTCGAGTACAACACACTCGCCTCGTGGCGAGAGCAGCTTAGAGGTTACCCTGTAACGTGGCTTGTATACGAGACACAGATTATATAGAATAAGCTCGTCCGATCATCGCCATAGTCTTAAATAAGAGAAATGATGACTATGCATTCGACTGATCACGGCTAGTATTATAAGTTAGTACCTAATTGCTAAGGTGCTTCATGAATTTCACTTGACTAGACACATCCTCCTCAGAAATGTATTCTGCTTGAAGCGAGAGGTTCCTGATCCTTATAGGACCCTAAACTTCACATGTATCGTTCACAGAAGTTGACGCACAAAAAATCATTAGTCTTATTCGTTTTTTATGACGTATTTAATATGTTAATCCATTACATCTTTAAAAACATTTAACAAATGTTGTGACATCAAAGATATTATTTTATTTTTATTTTTACTATTGCTAACTACCTTTTTATATACAATATTTGTACCATATATTTGTACAATATTTGTAATCTCTTGACTCTCATAATTGTTTGTGTTTAAAAAACTGTAAGAAAAAAAAAATTAGAAATCATCCATAAAATACTATATCCCGCTCGCCTATGTGGAGCATTTGGATTCCACAAACTGTCTCCAAGTCAAGTGATTGGCCGGCAGTTCCCGTGCATCATTTTATGTTGACGGATAACAGACATACACTTATTCTAATTATATTCAATATTATGTCATACAGTAATTTCCAAATATATATACACTTCACGTTTAATATAATAATATATAAACTCACACTTGTAAAAAATACCTATGATATGGCCCCGACTTTTAAAGTCCGTTTTCACAAAAACATGTATTTAAATTATGCAAATAGACAGTAATAACACGTGTACCAAATGTCTCATAGCAAAGTAGTTAACCCATTGGAAAACTTCAGTAAGTAATTATGGAGTTTAACCTTGATTTAAAACGAAAAGCCTGTGTGATGTACTCCAAAATAGATAGGACTGCATTGGCAAATCGTAAAGTTCCTACACCAGTTTAACATTGAATGTATGTGATATCTATATTTACCAATTGTCTACAGCTGTACGTTTGCGCGTTAGTGACATTGGTGCCTGTATCAACTCGAAGACTAGACAGATAGGTCAATGGATCCGCCAAATAGTCTACGAGTTGATTGCCCTTTAACTCGTTCAAATTTATTCTGAAATAATTATAGTGAACTTACTGAGGTTGACACGTGGGAGGTGAGGATTTATAGGTCATTTCCGGCAGTGTATTAATCATCTTTCTATAGTTCTCTTGTACAACGAAACGCTCTTACGGTCCAGTTCTTTAAAATTATACAGCCTTCCTTGATCCGCGTCAACCGACTTCAACAAAATGGAAAGGAAAAATGTAGAAAATACTTACCCCCAAAATAATTTGTGAATTTCGTTTACACTTTTTAAGTATCTAAACCTTTATCTTTAATTTCGTGCGCGATAAGTTTATCGACGTACAGGATGCGGTTACATTCAACCTCCTCTTTACATTGTATGTAATGATATGTCGGTTATCTCAATATTAACATGTGAGTGAAAAATGCGCCACGTAATAATTAACCCGCGAAATTTCTCAGTCCGGGACTATCGGCCTCATACGACCCGAGACTTCGCTAAGATATACTTACTCAGAAATAGCGTATAAAATTCAACCACCGGCACCGACATAAATATTCATTATTTTACAACCTTTACATTCCTAAGTGAGCATAGCTGCTAACATTTTATTTCTTAAAAGTCATTCGTCTTCACCGCTTTCAATGTGATCCAACCCGAGCAAAACTCTTTCTTTTCTGCATTATTTTTCTGTATTTTCGTCCCAAAATATTTACTGACAGACTACTTATCATTTGTATCATATTGAAGCATACTTTTGAATTCTACATTTTATCAGCATTTTGTTAAGGTTCTTTAATTACCTACATACTACCGGAACCACAAATGATGCGGTAAGGACCTAATTAGTTCATTGTAGTATTAATTTAGTTGTATTCACATTAAATTAAATTAATACAATAATATCTTTGATGTTCGAAGCACAAACTTTGTAAATCATTTTATTAAATTGAATAAAAAAAATTAAACACTTTGTTTTTTTATTCACTTTTTATTATTTTATACACTTAGCCAACTAGTTTCGACCTACTGGGTCATCCTCAGGGATACTTATCAACTAAAAGCTTAACAGTAAAAATTATATAGAATAAGTACCTGATAAGTAGCCCTGAGTCCTGAGGATGACCAGTAGATCGAAAATTAGTTGGAAGTGTGTAAAAATAATAAAAAGTGAGTCAAAAAACAAAGTGTTTAATTCGATTTATTCAAGTTTATACAATAATACTATGCCTAAGTTATGTTTAGTATATTGATGAACAAGAACCTCTAGTCTCTAATCTAATACATTATTTTCATTGTATAAGTACAACAAGCCATGTATGATAACCATCTCTATGAAATTACAATAAAGTTAAACGTACTTTCCGCAATTAGCCTGACGTTGCTTTTGTCCAACCCACAGATTTATAGCGTGAGATATAGGCTGATGAGCATTGATATTCACGATCGAATTTACCTAAACTGTGGATACCTGTCATGAATAGCGGGTCATTAGCCTCAAAAATAATTGCAATTCCATTACCTACGAAGTGCAATAACTAATCAAATTTACGAATATATAAATGTTCTAAACATAATAAAATGTTCGTTTTAATTCATACGATTATCTATACATAGTTGAGAACAATGTCTTCTTTGTAGCATATTTAAATGCAGTTTATATGGTCAATTAATTGCTAGATGTAATATACATTTGTATTATAACCAAGACTATTCTAAGCGACCCTGGCCTCAGATCATTTTTCATTGCCTTAGTAACAAGTTCGTGTATTAGAGGCCCCTGAAACCTCCTTTGCCCAACGATATTACCGAATTTCAAGCGAATGAACTTGGCGAGAAGCGACGATGATACAATTTTGTTAGATTTTTCTTTACAAATTATTATAAACTTCAACAAAGTATTTCGTACATGCATAATAATATTTTTTTCATTAACAATATACCAACAAAACAGTAGTGAAATAATCAATTGTCTCTTGTTTTTTTACAAAGTACTTGGTTTGAGAGATTTTTTTGCATTTGTCTGAAACTAAAATAGTTAAGATTGTTAGACATTGTAATATTTCGTAGCACTATGCATTTTTGGTATCATTTAAGCGTGTTTTTATCACAGTTTAAATCGCCTTTTTATTAGTATGTAGCAACAAGTTATGACTTTTTATCTTTTAAACTTAGATTAACTTGTATTTGCGTTAGTCAATCGATTATCTGATGAAAATAATTATGCGTTATCTCGCGCATCGCTAAATTTTACCAGTAAATGGATAATTGGGGCCCAAAATGTTAAAAATAAAACAGAATGAATACATACTATACATACTGTAGATAAGAATTTTTTTTTTTTTAATATTGGACAACTACCATAGCGTTGTTTTTATGGAAAATCGCTTCAACAAGCATAGCTTTATCGCAACTTGTCTTACAACTACCAAGCGCAAGGCGGTTTGAATTTCAACGACATTTTAATTTTAGATATTGTGAATTATGTCAATAAAATTGCAATAAAAAATCAATTAATATTTTAAGTAAATAAGTAAACTGTTTTTATATACCTAGTAGATACCTACTCAAGTATCAGTTATTTTTTTACTGGTGAATGGATTTTATTATATAGGCAGCAACATCACACTTCATCGTGCATCTACAAAGCGCATGGATGGTTGAGCCCCCTTTTTACTGGGTTTTTTTTTGTAAATTTAAATTATTTATAGTACATGAACATTAATTTATCCCTCCGAAATTAATAATGACACATTTATGAAAAATCAAACCAATACGTAGCAAATTTAAAACCAATTCACAATAAAAATTATTTCGTTTTTAAAGAATAAATGTTTATCTTTAAACGATATAAGTGCATAACATTAATTCTTTGATAGATATTTTTATGACATAATATTGTCAGAAGTCACTTAAAAACCATAAATTACTTAATGGTGCAGCTTATAACAGTAAATTTACAGTGTGCAACGTGAACTTAATGAAAAACTTTGAGCCATCCTATTTTATAGGTACAAATAATTCCTTCGAAATCGATTTGCAACAATGTGTTCGATATTTTAAAATAGGTTTGGTGATGCATTCCATGATGGATGATTTCATGATTTTGCGGAACAAACTCCTACATGTATACCGTAATCATAAGAGACGTGTAGTCATCAAAATTTATTGTTATATTTGTGTAGGAAAGACACGTTACATATTAAAAGAAATTCCGTAATTTCTATTTGTGGATTAATTTTTTATCAGTCACTATAAAACATTATCCCAAATTTATTAGCAGTCTATATTCATTTTTTTACCTTTTTATTTGTTTAATTTATTCTGTACATAGACAGAACATTCACATATATGAATGATCCAGTTATATAAATTATAAATAGATAGAGTATTATAAATAAATATTATTATGACGTATTATAGTTGATTTGCTTTACTTAAGTTGATTTAATTTTCAAATATTAAGTACATATCTTTTACTAGGTAATTTATACATAAAAATAACCCATATTATTCAACATTGGGTAGCAACACTAAGCGCCCTTGAGAGGTATACTTATACGAAATGGCGCTATAAAAAATTATCCAAAATAATATTCGAGAGTCGAGAATTTTTTTAAATTAACAATGATGTTAAATAGTCTATTATTAAAAGAAATCTTATTACCATACCACCAACAACATATGATTTTGGCGTATTTCCCGGAGTTTGTGTATGAAGTTTTCATGTTAAGCGCGTATTATTAAATCATATAAAACACCTGAAGACAAACACGTACAAAAAAAAAAATTTTGAAAAAATTAA
>JAGVSP010007204.1:0-60068 GCA_022494985.1 Micrasema minimum
GTTTTCTACTTACTTACATCATCATCATCATACCATATTCGCTCCCCATGTGGAGCATATGGATTCCACAAACTGCCTCAAAGGCCAAGCGATCAGCCGCCATCTACCGTGCATCCTCCCAAGTCACGTCACGTCAAACTGCCGGTGAATTGTCAACAGTGGACGTCCAGGACGCCGAGAACCTGATGCCTTGTAAAATAGGCAATCATGGTTAAGCCTCTCGGGAGGCATACGTACTATATGGCCTAGCCAGCCAAAACGCCTTCGCTGGATGACAGTAGATACCAAGGGTTGCTGTGTCCGTTGCCTTACTTCTGTGTTCCTTACAAAATCAAACCACCGCACACCTAATATTCTTCTAAGGCACCTATTCTCAAAACTCAGAAGTCTGCTATTTTGGGCCCTGCTACTTACTTTTAGTAACCACATAAATTACATAACCAAGTTGGTAGTACTAAATCTACCCACCTGGCAATCATAATAACCTACCCTCTCGATCCTATTAACTATGACAAAAAAAATAAAAACGTTTCTCTGAAAACGGTTGAGTGTTACGAAACGTAAATCAATAGAAAAGTAATGACGGCGATACCATGGCCTTAGCAACCAGAGTACATGGTAAACGAAGGCTGATTCAGATAACCAAAAGAGAGAAATCCAAATGCCTTTTTCCTATCAGGTAATTCCTTTGACGTTATAATTCATCTTTCATTGATGAATTCAAGTGGCCACTATCATATTATAATTAGGGTACAGCCTCCTTGGAAATACAACGCTTTTGAAAAATTATTGGAGAGGTAAATTAGACAACACACATTACATCAGATTGCACAACAAACCGGAGTGCTTTGCGAAAGCTCTAATACTATAAAATGTATCATTATTTAAATGTTTGAAGAGGTTATATTTATTTATAAAAAAAGTATCAATTAATTGTTTTCAATAAGAATTATGTGTAGTGTAAAAACAGTTTAAGTAGTTCATAAGTAATGAAATTTTTTGAAGGAAAAAACAGCAGTATTATGAATTTTTTTATAGCTTAATAAAAACGTACAAACAAACAAACTTTCTACTGTAAAACTACCAATTCAAATATACTCCGAAACAACGTGAGTTTTGTTGATATGCGTCTCACGTCGTTTTTGAGCTGACTACCTATAAAATTTATTCAATATTATGAGGTTATGATCGTGGGAGGTGAAGGGTTAATCCATATCACAAGTTCACTTTTCATATTCAAACGTTGTCAAAGAGGTTGACACGAAATATTTATTATAAATGGTTACAGTTTAGTAGAGTTTATATTAAATTTAATACTTGCTTTTTAATAACTGTTGGGATATCAATTTTCTTATCAATAATACTTATAACTAACTAACTAACTAACCATCACGCCATTTCTCCGTAGGGGAAGGTAGAGAGTATAGAATGCCATACCACTCTGTCCTGACAGACTTCCTTTGCTTCCTCTACATTCATACATCTTCTCATGCACATACACCGATTATTCCGACTTTTCACATGTCCACTTTCAAGTTCTTGATGTACTTTGTCATGCCATGTCTTTCTCGGCCTTCCGCGGCTTCTACATCCAGGCACACTTGCATTTAAACTTCTTTCAGCCGTTCTTTCATCACTCATTCGTTCCACATGACCAAACCAACGTAAAAGCCCTTTCTTAATTTTGTCGAAAATGCTTATATCAGCCTTGCACTCTGCTCTAATTTCGACATTTGCACACCTATCATACGTAGTCTTACCACACATTCGCCTGTGAAATCGCATTTCAACAGCATTCAGTCTACTTTCATCCTTCTTTTTCCAACACCACGCTTCACTGCCATACATAAGAGTTGGTATCAGAACTCCGTTGTGTACTGCCAATTTTGCTTCTTTCGATTAGTTATTATTTGAAGTATTTAGTAAAATTGGTAAACGTCGTCTCCGAATTATGTACAGTATAGGTTTTATGCTACATATGCCTCCCGAGGGCCTCAACAATGCTTGACTCTTATACAAGACACCAGGTTCTCGGCAACGTGGATGTACACAGTTCAAAATTCGTCAGCAGTTGACGTCAAAACTACTGGACCCACAACTAGCTAGGAAGGATGCACTGGAATAAGCGGCCGATAGCTTGGCTTTTTGTGGAATCCATAAGCTCCACAAAGGGAGCAAATATAGAATGATGATAATAACACAGGTCAAAAAAAAAATTTTTTTTTTGAGTCTTTTATTTAGTGATTATTTTCTGATTATATAAATGGAAAAGTAAACAGGAACTCCATTAATAATAAATAAAATTTGCTTTTCTACTTTTTATTGTTTGTAATTTTATACATGTATTTATGTAATTTTAAATATGATTAACATTGAAAAATAGACCTTTTCCATAAATGTTGAAATTTCGTTCTGGTATCTACAAAAGCAAACTTTATTAGATAAAAATATTTTTTCTTTCTTTAGTTTGGCATAAGTAATCAAAATCAGAGGTACAGAACTCAGACTCAAAAATCGTGTTGACCTGTGTAATAATTATAATGATGATACTTGTATAGTAGATAGCGTATGTACTCACTGCCTAAAGTTTGGGATATTTTTCTATGGCATCACGTTTCGGATAGCAGAATGTTTTTTGTCATAGGAAAGTTTAAAAAAAAAACATCTTAAAGGAGTCCTATTAAACCTTACATTACTTCCATTGTCTCCTTAATCGATTTCCAATAAGATGTCTGGAATTCAATGGGCAACAAAGCGATCCTGAACTTTCAAGCTCTCTCAAATGATCATCTATTTACTGAGGCGTGACTTGAGGACATTCCTAGTTTTGGAGAAACAGTTTTTTCTCCAGTAAGGTTTTCACGATTTTATAAATAGGTTTTGGATTTTTAAAACGCGTCTTGTATTGCAAGTTTGGCAAAACATTTTTATTCTACTACCTAAGAAATAACTATATAATGATAAAAAGAGGGATTCATAAAAAGCACAATTATTTAGATCATTAAACTTCTTTATAAAATCAAATATTAGGTACTTAATGTTTGTGTTTAAAACATAAACAATAAATTTGTTAACGTAATTCGTAATTAACGTATTCAAAGGTTTTTCTTTAGTTCATTATACACCGTGTCCCGCGATGAGACCACGAAACTCCAGAGGGTGATTATTCATGATATTCTGAGAAAAAAATCTTAATAAAGTTTTTCAAAAAACTCAATTCTAATTTCTTAAAAAAATTATTCAAAATATGAAAAAAAATTCACGCGTGTGTAATACCGTCAAATTTTGAACTGGCATTAAACCACGTGACCTGCACCAATAAGCGCGAAGAAATCACATATTTTTGAAACTTAAACTAAAGATTCAGATATGAAATTCGAATTTTGAATGTCCGTACAAGGCGTACCAGAGCGGACCCCCACTCCTCCCCGCCCACCGCCACCCCGCCGCCGCTAACACTTCAAACAGAAGCCAGTATTACACTCGTCGCTTTTTATGAATACTTTTTTTAAAATTAATTATTGGAAATGCCCGGATCAAAAAATTTTGTAAGGAATTTTTTTTCTCAGAATACCATGAACAATCACCCTCCGGAGTTTCGCGGTCTCATCGTGGGACACGGTGTATAATGATAAAAAGAAGGATTCATAAAAAGCACAATTATTTAGATCATTAAACTTCTTTAAAAAATCAAATATTAGGTACTTTATGTTTGTGTTTAAAATATAAAAAATAAAAATTTGTTATAACATATTCAAAGGTTTTTCTTTGGTTCATCATATATATATATGGGTTATAGTATATTATAGTATAGTATAGTATTAAAATGCTTTATGTCTCATTTAAAAATGTTAAATTGAAACAAATCATATAAACAAAAAGATTAAATTAATTATAAACATATTTCTGTTGTGTTGAAATTGTTAAAAATTAAAAACGATGTTTTATGATAAATTAAATAATAAAACATACCCGTGATAAGCAATTTTACTTACAAAGTTTGACCAACTTTTAATTATTATTAGAGTTGTATTCAAACATTTCTTCTGTATTCATTTAACAAAGGCAGGGAAAAATAACATTATGCTTTTCTTTGTTTAGTAAATACCTATGTAACTATCTGTTACGTATTCTTTTTAATTAAATTGTAAGAAAGCCAAGTTCACCAGAAAATAATTATTACAGGAATTTAAATAGTTAACCTTAATGAAAAAACAAAGAGAAGGGCATTTTCTTCTGGTCACAATTATACGAAAATGTATTTAAAAGTCTTGGTGATTATTTTAATTTATTTTCTTAATTCAAAAAATATTTTTATTTACAAGTAGAATAACTTTATAGCTACAAACAGTATCATGATTTGTTATTGAACTTTTGTAATGTATTGAATCTCTAAACTTAAAGGCAGTTTGTGAAATCCATTTGCTTTGAACCTTTGTACTAATTTATTGCATAATAATAAGTATATTAGTTTGATTCCCCTTTTTTTAATAAATACAAAAAAGTGCGCTTTTACAAAATATAATGTTTCGAATTTCATGACTAAAGAATTCAAGGGTTTTAAATTCTTACTTTTTCTTTTTTTCGTTACCGTTTTTTATATTCTTTTATTTTATTTCAAGTAGGTTGGCTCTTTTTCTTTCACCACGTTCGCTCCTATGTGGAGCTTGTGGACATCACTAGATCCCTCCAGGATATCCTATCGCCAGCCAGCTCTCTCGCCTCCTCTCCACGTCAGGACCGCATCCATCAGCTCCGCCGAGTACATCCGATAGTGGTCATCGACGGTCTACCAGGATGGCGGGATCCTGCAGGTGTAAAGGAGAAGCGGCTCAGGTTGAGGCTCTCCCGAGGCATCCGGAGTAGGTACATGGTACCTGCCCAATCCAGGTCCACCTCCACGAATTTCATAAGTCCGCCTGTATCTTGTATCATAAAAAATTGTGCTCATAAGTGTTATCATGATCAATGTGTTATTGTCATTAACATACACAAAATGCTTAGTTTAGTTTTTACGCGATAAAATTCAGAATTGTTAAAAGTTTGTTCTCAATCCTGACATTTAAACTCTTGTTATTACAATAATACACGGCTATGTTGGATTCCTATATTTATTCCAAAGTACTTTCAAGCTAAAGTAATTCAAAGAACAGGAGCTTTAAATATTAAAAGCAAACTAACTTTTCCTTGGGCAAAATTTAATCTTGGGAAATCCCAAGAATGAGAAAAACATAGAAGTTTATCAAACAAAATGGTGTCAGAGTGTACATTTACGTTGTTATTATCACAAATCTAGATACAAAGAGATTAACTTCTGTCTCAGGTGTGAATTCTAAGATTGCTTTGTTCCTGAATTTTATTATGATTTACAAAAACATCTTTACATGAATAAAGAATAAACACAGCTTTGTTAAATTTCCAAACAAGATACAAAGTTGACTTTTAATTCAAACAATAATTACATTTTTACTTTTAATTCAAACAATTTTTACATTTTTTAAGAAATTTGTATTTTGGCTGTCACGTGGCAATTTATAAAAACAATTATATTTTTCGTTTTTCTACCCGGATTTAGAACTAAAGCGACGATTTAACGATGATCCAAGCAGACAGCCATTCCTCTGAAAATGCCTCAGAATTTAAAATACTTTTTTATGGTTTATTTAGTCAAATTAACAGATTTAAAAAGTCATATTACACATTTCGATTTTTGCAAAACATGATGTAGATTCAGCCTGAAAAAAAAAAAAAATGTTTCAAGGATTAAAAAGTCATATTACACATTCGATCCAAACATGATGTAGATTCACCTGTTTTCGGGTTGTACTACGAGTTTTCGTACACCATGTAACAAAACGCAATTTAATACGTCATCATGATGATGATGAATTTAAAAGAATTAGGTAAACATGATAAATAATCCATTTGCATTTTACGTCTGAATTACGGGACACACTCCTAACTTGAAGCAGTTAGAAAGAGGTATATATATTATCTTTATCCAAACACTCTACAAAGGATACGGATTTCGAAATTATTAAATCATATTGATGATTCATCTAATATGTAGGTTGGTATCTATTTATTTACAATAAACAATAAACGTGTTTTTTACAAAACAGAGAAGTTAACGTTGTAGTATAAATATTAAGCTGTTTTGTCCGTACTAACTTTTTTAATCAATAACTTTAGGTTGAAGTTTAATTGTAAAAAAAGTGGTTTATAAAATAGCGGTAGGTTATCTGACTTGTATCATAGTGGTAGCGCATTCGGCTACCGTGCATGAGAGGTCGCGGGTTCGATTCCCGTAGGGGGTCAACATGAAATATTTATTTACATGTGATTTTCAAATTAATATTTCATGTGTGATACCTTGGACTGGTACTGAAGCGTAAGACTGATCATCCTACCGTCATGTTATAAAATTATCAAGAGGCACTCCACTTGGTGTACCAATGCAGCGCCCTATGCACCATTGGGTACGGATAAGGGAAGGTAGGAGAATCAGTATAAAATAAGTAAATAAATTTTATTGCATAAGCTACAAAAATATAAAAGTTATTCATATTACTAGCTTAACCTTGTGAGTAACGCAACCATATTATTCTCTAAGAATTTAACGGTTTCCTAACATGTAGTATGTAAGTTTGATGAAGTCCTTAGGACGGAATTCTTATTAGCATAAAACCTTTACGAAAAGCTATAAATTTCCCCGCTCTTGGTGAACAAGTTAGTAAAGCGTTAAGTGTGTGTTTTCGCATGATTAACAATTTATTAATGAACTTCCGAGATCAAAAGGTTAACCCAAGCATTTGCTTTATTATCAATAACTTATTATATACATAAATTAACCCTTAATGATATAATATTATGTTTATATCATTAAAAAAAAAACATGTGTGCAGTTCACACCAGGTAGCAGTGAAACCTTAATAAAACTAAGCTGATAGAGAATGAGATAAATGCAGTATCAGGAGTGGGATAATTATAGGATTTGTTTATTATAAATATTGGTACGCAGTCGATAATTTTTTTTCATTTTATTATTCATGATCCATGTCTTCAATTTCTACAAGTGATACGAGTGGTTTATGATAACTAAAGTATGAGACAAAAGGTTTTGTTTCCATTTTATCAATATATCTGTGAAATACCGCGTCAAGGCGCCTTCTCCCTCGGTTTTGTTACAAAATTTTGGGAGTCGAATCTACCTCTTCAGATACATGAATATAACAAATTCTGTTTTATAGCCTAGGACCTCCACATTATGAAAGTAAAAGGGGTGCCGGCAATCAACTGGTAGATGTTGTGATGAAGAAGACTCTGGTCCTCTATACTGAACCAGAATCCCCGTCAGCGGCCATTTTTGCATGGCCAACTGCCCGCCGTCTCAAAGAACGCTGTCGAGAAGGACAGTGTTGCCAACTTTAGGAAGTCGACGCGAAACTCCGGGGTAGGTACCTAGTACTTGACTCGGAATCCACAACGTTACAACGTATCTGATGAGGTAACTGGAAACCACTGCCAGCCGGCGGAAACTGTGTTCTATCTCATTCTCTCGCAGGCTAAATCCCATAGATCTATATGTTTGTCTCTCTTTTTTTAGTGTCGCTTTTTCGTTTCATAGAGTTTCAAATCACTCCTAACGATTCTAAAGAAGTTTTTACTTCAAAAACCTTCAGCGCACTTTATACGGGACAGAAAACTGTACAGTTTCTTGTGCAGTTTGCAAACTGTCTCGTATAAAGCGAAATTTGTGTGGAATATTAAATGGCATTAGGCTTACACGGCAGTTAATGTTTTTACGTAAACGTTTAAGTAGATATGGATATTTTTACAACAAATCAAGAGAAAGATATAAAAAATCACAATTACTATGTGCATTCATCAAATCACTCGAAAAATAAATAACCGTTCGCTCCAGGATTCAACCTGGGTCCATCTGATTACCGGTCAGCTTCTCTATCCACTGAGCTAAATGATCGGATACATATCTCGAGATTTTAACGAATGCCTATCTCAATTATGACTACTAACGCCTCTCAGTCAACAACGACAAACAAACCAACTTTTTATCGAGGACCAGTCGAAATAGAAAGCTTTTAATATATCGACTGTAGATGGCGTACATCACAAAACGGTTAATCAACTTAGGAACTTTTTTTTTTAAATGTAAAAAACTCGCCAATTCTAAAATTCGAGTAACAATCCTTCCAAATCTATCTTAAACTGTATAGACACTTTCCTACATACGGTAAACTCGCCTGCAATATGTTTTAACCCTTCAGTAAAGAATAATTATCAACCCCCAAAAGGCTTAAGCGGTAATGACCAAACCCTTCCCTAATAAAGTGATTACGTTGAAATCATTCGACCCGACACAAATCATGAGTAAGCGCTATCTAAACGTTTTAAAGCCAACGCTAAACGTATTTCTGTAAAAACCTTCGCACCCACTGCGAGCATCAGGTAATAGGATTGACTCCAAGTTTGGTTTTCTCATCAATTACGTTTTTTTACCACTGTACGTGATATACAGGACGGTCTGTTCGTAAATGTAAAAGAAAACTGTTCATAAAAGTAATAAAGTCAATCACACTACTAAATTAATATGACATATACTACTACTACTTTCCTTCATCCGCACTTAATGGTGCATAGGGCACTACATTGGTTCACTAAGTGCAGTGCCTCTTGATCATTTTATTCTATGAAGGTAGGATAACCAGTCTTACGCTTCAGTAGTAGTCCAAGGTGTCACCCATTAAAAATTATGAATATGAAAATCACAAAAAGGACACTTATTACTTAGTATCTATTTTATCTTTTAAAAATATAAAAAATCATTTGAGTTCTTATGATATAATCAAATATTTCAATTTTAGCAGTTATGCATATTTGTTTTTCAAAGTTTCACCCTGTATATTTACAGCTTTAACAGTGGAAGCGTACAAATGGTTTTTTAACATTCGATTAGGAGTCCTTTAAATATTTAGAGCCCGATTCATTAGGACATTGGGTTCTAGGAGATTTTAATCCCTTTTGGCTCACGATTAAATAAACGGAGTCTTTTGAAGTTTATATCTCTCTCATTAATCAAAGAGCTTGAATGAATTTAATAATTTAATTTATTTTAAAGCCTCACTTTCTTAATAACAATGCTGTGGCTTAGTTAAACTCGTTAGACAATAATTAGAGAACTTTTTGTGTACATATTTAGCACTAGATTTTCCGATTTAACGTCTTAAAATAATCAGAGAACGAACAGTACTTTAAGATCGAATAAGCTTTACTAAGAAAATAATAGGTGTCTTAGAAGAATATTAGGTGTGGGGGGATTTGACTTAGTAAGGAATATACGAATATAGACGACTGACATAGCAACCCTTGGTATTACCTGTCAACCGGTGTAGGCGTTTCGGCGGGCTAGACTATATACTAAGTTTTCCTCCCGAGAGTCTATGTTAGCTATGCTTGCCTATTTTACAAGGCATCAGGCTCTCGGCATACCGGGCGTCTACTGTTGAAAATCGATTTAGTTATGAATGAATTGTTAGTTGCACACTTGTACATTTTGCATCGGCGCTGTGTAAGCGGGTACCTAGCAAGACGTCGGATTACTCCCGGTGCAGCAAGTGCAATGTTTCTTGATAATTTGTTAAATGAAGTCAACATGATCTGTCTTACGTTTCAGTGGCAATCCAGGGTATAATCATATTATGAACACTGTATATAAAATAGTAGCACATACGTGTCAAATTTACGATATGGACATATAGTAGATCAGGATATGCCTTTGTGGGATTTTTGTATTTGATGTATTTTTTTCAAGCAATTTTTTTTTCATTAAATAATCATTATCATCACACCATACCCGCTCCCTATGTGGAGCATATGATATCCACAAACTGCCTCCAGGCCAAGCAATTGGCCGCCAGTTCCCGGGCATCCTCCCAAGTCAAGTCCACGTCCCGCAGCTCTGACGCAAACTGCCGGCGAATAGTCCAGGACGCCGAGAACCTGATGCCTTGTAAAATAGGCAAGCATGGCTAAGACTATCGGAAGGCTAGCTGAAACGCCTTCGCCAGATGACAGTTGATACAAAGTCAAACCACTGCAAACCTAATATTATTCTAAGACACCTTTTCATTGTTAATAAAATACACAATTTCATTAAATAAATAAAAATAAAAATGAGCTGTGTTATTCAAAATGAACGTCCGACGTAATGGGATCTAGAGGAATTCATAGAAACTACAATAATTTCATTATAAACATGTAGTGATTTAGATTATTAGCGATGGCACATATTTCTACATATAACTTATTTAATTTTTTCTTCTTTTCGCAGTGTACATGTCTTATTTTATTTTCATTATTCGTGTCAGAAATATCAATGCGAAAAAACACATTAAAAGAAAAACATTTATTCAAAATATTTACCTGCCCTACAACGCTATTCCAAGAAGTAACACTTAAGTGCTTGTTTGAACACTGAACACAAGTAAGTTTTGTCGCTTTTCGTGCCATTTGACCGATGTTCATGTTGATTCGTAACGGGGTGCACTTAGGTCACCCATCACGCAATGTACCTGCTTAAATTATACTCGTTAATTTAATTCAATTTTGTAGGAAAACTTACTGTTTCTAATGTGCATGTACCAGCGACGGTAGTTCTGTAGAACAATGTAAATTCGCTAGGGAGATTTTCAGTGTGAATATTAAATCTACTTGGCCGGCAAAACGGCACGCTTCGTGCTAACTGAAAATACTCGTAGGTAAGCGTTGAGTAGCTAAAATTTTCAGTTAGAATATTATTGTTTTGTTTCATAAACGTGAAGGCAGTTACTAATAAAATGAGGTGTAACTTAACAACTTGGGGTGCTTTGTATGAGGACTAGTCTATTGCTAAATCCATAGATATGACAAGATGTAGAAAAAGAGTCGAAGAGAGAAATTTACACAGTAGGTTAAGATAGGTTGGGTTTAATAAAATAATTTTAATCAAATGGCTATTTAAAAAGCAATATCCTTTATAATAGGTTATGAAATTTATACAGTAGGTTAATGATAGGTTAGGTTAAATAAAATAATAGGTTATGAAATTTATACAGTAGGTTAATGATAGGTTAGGTTAAATAAAACAATAGGTTATGAAATTTATACAGTAGGTTAATGATAGGTTAGGTTAAATAAAATAATTTAAAATCAAATATGTATTTTTAAAAGCGAAATGTAACCAAACGAAGGCGTGTCCAACCAATCACAGCTTACACCTACACACCTACACATTCTACAATCCATAGAGTAAAAATATTTTGAAATTTTGACAGCTGCACCCCAAGTTGTTAAGTTACACCTAAAATGATAATTATAAATTCTCGCAGAAGTAAAGATTTAAGAACGGGGCAATATTTATTTAGATTATTTAATGTGTTTTTAACATAAAATATTTCATATTCAGTACCTAACACTGGCGCTGAAATGTAAATCTGATCATCTTCGTGTAACAAAATGTCAAGATTCACTGCACTTGGTGTATTATAAGCTTTGCAGGATAAGGAAAAGCAGTGATATTTATAAACCAAAAAATATTTGAGTCCACTCTTCTCTAACATGTTTGTATTTGTTGGTAAAATTTTTAGTCTTTTAACCTTAGAGTAATGACGCGCAGGCTATAGAGGGGCCCTAACGGTCAAAAACCATTCTATGATTGTCAAACACGAAGTTGGCTATAGTTTGCAGCAAAACAAATTGCCAATGTTTTACAAATGCCTAATGCGGCCTTGGCATATCGACAGTAATCAACTGTCACTATCAACAGTAAACATACTTTAATTTACAAATTGATCACCTAAATTAAGAAAAACTGGTAAATAATGTAAATATGTTGATAAAAGGAAAGTTTTTATACAAATAATACCCATGTTAGGACAATATATGCCAAAATCAATGTAAATCAAAATAAATTATTTATCGAAATCAATTACCTGTGAAATGTGACTCCTTTAACACCTTTGACACTCTTACTGCTACAACCAAGCATACTACAATTCACCATTGCCGTTTTTGATGATTAAAATCAGGAAGTATCCACGTTATTTACTAGCAAAGCGACGAAAGTGACCGTTACGCGTCTGTTGTCAAACAAATAATAATGGCCGCCAGCAGAGTGAAGTTGTCGCTAACCAAAAATTTGCAACGCTTCCGCTCTATGGGAAACGGCTTAAGGGCCTCTCTATAGCCTGCGCGTCATTACTCTAAGCTTTTTAACAGTTTATCGAATAATTTCTCTTTTGCAACTAGCATCACTTAAAAATTTCGTAAGTATTTTTACAAGGGCGGGTTAATTGACGTAGATGAATATCTTTCTAGATGCGTAATCATAGTAGAGTACTGTAAACTTCTGATATGTTTTTATCGACTGGTATTTTTGTGATTCATTTCTGTCGAT
Source organism: Micrasema minimum (assembly GCA_022494985.1). Classification (NCBI taxonomy): domain Eukaryota; kingdom Metazoa; phylum Arthropoda; class Insecta; order Trichoptera; family Brachycentridae; genus Micrasema; species Micrasema minimum. Next base: position 12,455 of record JAGVSP010007204.1, read on the forward strand.
GCGTCACAATCCTAAAAGTATTTGTCATAAAACGGGGTCAACTTATCTCACGACTGTCTCCTCAGAATTCCAAGTACCAGTTTCGTGGCTTTTGGCAACAAACAGTCATGAATAAAGCATTCCTAGACATATGAATCGTTCAAGGAACCTTGACACGTTCTTCTAACATGAAATTAGTTCGGTTTTCTTTCAGGATTTGTGCGTGCCATAGAAAATACAGAAATACTTGCATTAACGATAAACGTAACACCAAATTTACCAAATTTTCATAAATCATTCCTATTGAGGAATGCATTTAAAAGTATATTATGCATATCCAGAATCAATAAGTGTAAAAAGTAAATAAATAAATATCATATTTTCAGCATGATTGTGAAGCAAAACATGGCACGGGTAGAAACCGACTAAAAATTAAACTTTTTTTTTTATATCCCTACAGAGATGAGGTAGAATTTTTTTCAAATTCAGGAATATGAATATTCGAGCGTTTTCAGGGCTTATGACCTGTCATTGGCTGGGTTAAGTGGTCACTTTATGTAGATACTAAAACATTCCCCATTCCGCTCATTAGCGAATATCCACACCAAGTAACATTTTTTATTTTTGTATTTATGCTACGAATCAAGAATCATCCACCAGCGAGTTGAACGCGCCATCTATGCATTGATATTGAAGTTACGTATTTTATTAGCAGATGACTTTATTTTTATAATAAAGTAATCTGCTCGAATATCCATATTCCTGAATTTGAAAAAAAATCTACCTCATCTCTGTAGGGATATAAAAAATAAAAATATACCTACTCCCGTCTTGGGATAAAATCCAGATGTGTGTGCAAGTATTTGAACACGACCCAAAATGTTGTATAAAAATTAAACGTCAAAGAGTTTAAAAAAAACAAGCTTTTCACTTAAATTTTATGATACAACATACTTTCTTTTTGAGATTCGTATTTTATTTTGCTTTTGTTTCACAAACGATGTAGTATGTACTGAGTACATAACAATTAAGTAAAGAGGTGTGTACCTACATGTATATATGAATGTTTTATTTGAACAGTATCTCATTTGCAAGCATATTAAGAAATCTTTATTTGCTCAGCAACAACTTCGCAAAATGTTAACCTTTGTTAAAATAAAATGGCTTCTCACTTTGTTGAGCATAAAACACACAAAGTTCAATTCATGTGCGAGCTTTTCAAGTGTTTCGTCTTCCCGCCCAGGTCAAACGCTTTAAGTTGCCAGGATTTATTTAAAAAAAATTATCAGGAATATCGGCAGCTACATAATGAGCATAATATATGATAAATAATACAATCATCTTTTCTGCACTGAATGTCGTATGGGTCACCACTTTGGTACACCAAATACAGTGCTTGTTTATTATAAATAAACTAATTAGTCTTTCACACATAGAACTAAAGTAAAGTTTGCTCTAAGATTTTAGAAGGCTAATTCAAGACAGCTAATTAAGTTAGAGACTATTTGCAATTTTAGTACGAAAACATACAACCTTGAAGGTAGTATTCTTCTACCTCAACCATCTTTATTCCAGTATTGGACATAGGCATCGCTTTTTTTCCTCCATTTGTCCCTATCCCTTGTATTGTACGCCGCCATTGTACTCTTGCGACGTTCGTTATATATTTATGTCGTCACACCACCTTATAATGATCTTCCGACATTTTGTTGCCTTGTTCTAGGTGGCCAATATTGCACTTTTAATGTCCAACGATGATCATCTCGCTATATAACTTGTCCAGCCCAGTCTATCTGCATACATATATCAATGTATCAATCACTCCTGTTTTTTCCCGTATCCATTTGTTGGTTTTGATCTGAGTAATATTCCCAGAATTTTCGTTTCCATTACTCTTTGCTTTATCCTCAACGTCCACGTGTTTATTAAGTGCAAATGTTCGGGGGGACCGGAATGTCAGTAGGTACTGGTGTTATGCGTCCGTTAATTTTTTTTGCTTTCAGATGTCTGGATCTATTTTTTCAACTTCAGAATGTATTCTAAATCAAAAACAACCCAATTCAGCGTTCAATTTTAGCGGTTTTATAGGTAGTTTGGTTCACACAATCACGCTGACAATGCCCCAAATATCCGGCATAGAATATTGACTCAATTTGTTAGAAACCCTTGATCAATAGGTAAGTTCCTGTTAGGCAGGAGTGGGTATCAGGCTGTCTCCCCGAACCAAGTGGAGGGGTCGCAAAGAGCTTAAAAGCTCAGTTCGGTAGATGGAATAATACTCCACTCTCTAGTGAATTTTATTATAACTTAGGCAAACACAAACATTCGTTTTTTATATAATTAGCGTTCTCATGCCTTTTTTTCTCGCAGGACAACGATGTAGGGTTTAATGAAATTTCATTATTTTTATTCCTGGCTACCTCAAAGAGCTACTTTGTATAAGAACAGAGGAATATAACATCACATAACAATCAGGTATAAGATTGAAATTTTGTTTACTATCATCATCATCATGCCGTATCCGCTCTCTATGTATAGCATATGGATTCTACGAACCGTCTCTAAGCGAAGCGATTAGCCGCGAGCTCCCGTACATCCTCCCGAGTCAGTAGTACATCTCGTTGTTCTGAAGTAAACTGCTGACGGATCGTCAACTGGACGTTCAGGACGTCGCGAATATAATGCCTTGTAAAATAGGCAAGAGTGTTAAATCTCCGGAGAGGCATTTTTAGTGCATGTCAGTCATACAGAAAACCTTTAATACAAGATGTAAAAATAACCCCTGGCCAAACATGTTCATTAACAGCTAAATTCCCACAAATAAAAATAAAAAGTGTTACAATATAATGTACATCATACACAAACGTACATTTCAAAAACGCAACTTTTAGTGCGTGTGTGAATGGACAAGTTAGCGTGTTTAGTTAATTATTGTTTAAGATTCTGAACAAAAAGGAAAGTCTTACGTGACCGGTTAAGAGTGTGAAATCAAGTTACTGCTAATAAAAGTTACGAAAGTTTTCTGTTACCTAACGCATGATATGTAACGGTTTAACCACAAACAGTTTTGATCTCACATGCAAAGATTTTGAGGTTCGTGTGAAATCTTTTATAATTTATTATTCCACCTTAAGGATAAACGATCCGAAACGATCCGAAACAGGGTTAGTAGTTTTGGGTTTTAAATGTGTAATTACTTATAATTTCTATGATAAAAAAAATGTTTTTTGCTACTCAACATAATGATGTTTCCTGTGATTAAAAATCTTTCTCTCTACTTTACTATAATTACGTCACAAAAAAATCGCGAATTTTATGAAAAACTCTCGAATAGCGAGGTGGCGTTTAGGCCGGCGTTTCTTTATTAGTGACACCTGTTCTAAAAGAATACCAGTTTATTAAAAATATAATTATTCATCCTGTAATCAAAATAATGGCAAAAAACAATTTCAGTTTTTCCGCAATACGATTGTCAAACAGACGCATTTTTTTTGAAGATTTTTTCATACAAATTACTATTGTAAGATTTTGTTCGAATCAGTAGCAGATTCAAAATTCAAAAGTCATTCGCCATTCGGCTTTCGGACGGAAAGGTCACGTCCGTTCGTCCTAAAATTCGTCCAATTCAAATTTTCGTATATGTAACACAACCACTCCACTTTGTTTTAACCATTGGTGATAAAATCACAAAGTATTTTTTATTTTATATTTTATTTGATAGAAAACAACAAATTTAATGTTTTAATATTATTATTCTGTGTCAGTTTTTTCCTTCTTCGAGCTACAAGAATTTTTATTATACTATTAACTACCCAACCTATATCCGCACCGACGGTACACCAAGTACAGTGTATATTTAACCATATTTATTTTGGAGAAGTGTTCTTTATTGAGAAAATAAACATCTAACATTAGAAAACATTTTATAACCTATGATCAGTAGGGTGGTCACAATAGGTATCCTGGTGAAAAAATATTTTTGTCGTATGCCGACGGGACCCCCATAATATTTGCTATTTGTCTAGAAAATAAGATTTGGAAAAGTTTTATCTCAATCGGATAATGTTAACCCGTGCCTCATCGAGATTAAATTTGAAAAAAAACTTTTTTTTTTAAATAAAAAAAAACGCCGTTTTTTCCTCATAAAATGTAAAACTGTTTTTTACATTGGTATAAATGTGATTCGAAGTTTCATTTCATAGGAAATATTGTTATCGACCTATATATTATTCACCTAAGGGCGTTTGTCCCTCTTCCTCTCGCACTTTTCTCCGTATGAGAGGGAGAGAGTCCGAAGTTTGACAGCTGACATACTAGCCTCCGGCGGGAATTCGCCCCTATAATGTTTGATTTCTCATCGATTACTATAGGTGCAACGCCGATACCCGTGCCATTACCTCGGAAGACCGTTACCTACGACCGGTAGAAAATTTGGCTTCTTTCGAAGCGTTTTTATGCGTTTTTTTCCGTAAATGGCCATTCTTCATACAAACGATTTTTGCTTTTTTTTCAAAAAGCGCGACTCGATTCTGACTTTTCTCGCGATGGGTTTTTGAGGCCGCTCCTTACCTCCTTTCGAGCACAATTTCATCAGCCGAAATGCTTTTTTAACGGACATATTTGCGTTTGTATTTTCGGGCATTTTCTCTCCATACTAGGTCTCCCGATTCGACACGAGAGTCGTCCTGATCGAAAAAACCACTACAGAGTAGTATTTTTTGCTATAAATCGAGACTAAACTACATTTGGCGTTCGCGGGTACCGTAAAAATAGCTCTAGCTGGAAAATTTACAAAGTTATTAAGTTTTTCTTTTGCGATTTTATTTGTATAGGATTTTCCATAGTAACTTTTTTTGCTCTCTCCTGACCTTAAAAATGCCTCAAAGTTACATGTTGTTCAATTTCTACGTACAACTCATAAATATATTATAGATTCGCGTATTTTTTTAATATATAAAAGCCTTTTCGATTAAATATCAGCTAAAATACATTCCCCATAGTAAACTGTATGGGATTTTCTTTTTTAAACGCTGGACATATTTTTCATTACGAAAACCTAAATTTCGGGTCTAATCGCTAGAAGGTGCGGAAATCTAACCGTTTCTGTAAAAAAAATTGACCCCGATGTTCATTTTTCATATAAATTATCAATTAATAAATGAATTTCCCAAAGCGGATGTGTGAGTGAGAGGCACCCTTTTTCTGCTTGGTAAAAGCGAGACGAAAGATGAACGTCTGTGTATTTATAATGATTATTTGTTCGCCTAATTAATAAATGTCAAAATAAAATGTGTTACCATTACGTAGAAAATAATATTAAAACCTGCCTAAAATAAAAGTACCTACTTATGCTTCCGTATAGATTTCCTCTGTCTTTGACTAATAAAATTATTATTTTGCCTTTCAAACAAATATTTTTTAGCAAATTTATCTAAATACAAAATGCTTTTGACTTTGACAGCTGGACTTTTCATTTATTTAAATTTTTTGATCTATTTACACCTTGATTCCAACTTTTACAAAATAAATCCGTATTGTGATGAAAAATAAGAAATTATTATCGTTTTCCAAATGATTTTTTTTAATTGAAAATCTTTATTGTTGCTTTTGAAAAAGACAGTCACGGATTAAATCGTCGACATTGGACCAAAAATGTTTTTTTATTGCTATATAAAGTTCCTACCTTCATTTGTATGGAATAAAATTTTATAAAGTTGACAATGCACGGTTATTAATATATTTTTTTGAAGCGTTCCGTAGGCGTTTTTTTTTCATTCTTTGAGTTTAAAGAATCTTTGTTTAAAATTTGGAGCATATGGACTCTGTATAATTCCTGAAAAAGCTATTTTTTATTTTAAGAATACCTAATAACTTCTCATTTTAAAAATGTAATAATCATCAACACCATTCCATAAATTCTTCCCATGTAGAGCAAATGGATTTTTTTAAATATGAGATTGATAGCTTATGTTACTTTATAACTTTTTTTAATAAAACTAAAATGCGTTATGGTGGGGGTCCTAATTTCAAATAATGCATTTGCTTTAATTCCAAGATGGCGGACGCAACTTTTTTGATAATATGAACAGGGTATCATTTCCAAGGTTATTGGGGGTTCTGGTTTTGGATTTTTTGTATATTTTTAAATCCAAGATGGCCGATGCATTAAAAAAATATGAACATGGGTATCATTAGGGGGCCATGATTTCGAATTTTATTTTGATATCCAACATTAAACCAGTAGGTATAAGAGGGAGAAGGTCTCCTGACAAGCTAGCCTCCGGCAGGAAAACTCCCCTATAATGTCGATTTCTCATCGGTCTGTGGCTCTGTGGGTCTCTGGAGCGTGCCCGTATCATTTTCAAGGTTATTGGGGGTTCTGGTTTTGGATTTTTTGTTTATTTTTAAACCAAGATGGCCGATGTATTAAAAAAAATATGAACATGAGTATCATTAGGGGCCCTGATTTCCAATTTTGTTTTGATATCCAACATAAAACCAGTAAGTATAAGAGGGAGAAGGTCTCCTGACAAGCTAGCCTCCGGCAGGAAAACTCCCCTATAATGTCGATTTCTCATCGGTCTGTGGCTCTGTGGGTCTCTGGAGCGTGCCCGTATCATTTTCAAGGTTATTGGAGGTTCTGGGGGTTTCGGATTTTTTGTTTATTTTTAAATCCAAGATGGCCGATGCACTTTTTTTAAAAACATGGGTATCATTTTCGGAATTATTAGGGGTCCTGATTTCGAACACAGCATTTATTTTTAAAGTCCAACATGGCTGACGCAACATTTTTTTGCGCATGTGACCATTTTTTTATCAAATTAATTACGTTCTATAACCAAGTACCACCGTAACAAGACAAGAGACTCATGTTTATAAATAAATTAATAACGTCACGAATTGTTTAAACTTGAAATACGAGTAAATCGCTCCTAAATGTCTTAAGTCTAAACTTAATTCTACATGTCCAGATATTATGTCAAATATTTATCTTTCTGCTAAGGATTTCATAATTTTTAAAAACACGGCGCGCTATTCAAATCCATTGACTACAAAAACTAAAAACGCGATTCACCAAAAACTAACTTTTTGATGCTACAACGTTTAGTTATTAGATGGCCGAAATCATTTTTTTTTAAAAAATGTTTTTAGTTATTTCCCTACGAGGGCCACCAAAACACTTCTATTAAATAAATAAATTTCTACAAAAATAATAATTATAAACTGTTGAATTATACTTAAATTTTTATTTCTAAAAATTCAGCTCCCCCACTCTTCAAGTCTACTTGAAGAGAGCCGTACGCTCGTCTTTAAGTTATATACTTACCTTTTTTTGTTAAAACGTTTAAATTTCAAGATATCTATTATTTTCCGGACATGATCCGGAATCCTCAAAGTCGCTATTTTTAGATAATAAGTGGAAAATGGCAAGAAAGATACTTAAATTTAATCACTTTTGATAATTTTTTTGTTTCCTTTGAACATTATACATTTTTTAAACAATATAATAAAATATATATATATATATATATATATATATTTATATATATATAAATATATATATAATAAAACATAAAATAAACATTTTTTTAACTTTACAAATGTTTTTAGGAATTGCAAGTTAGTGGGTTAACTATCTGGTCTAAAAAGCTAATTGCCAAGAAACCCTTCTGAGAATCCCTACCTGGAGTCTCATGAACAACACCTTTCCTTTTGTGTTCCTTGTCTGGGGTGCCTGGGGTTTTCCCACTATTTCGAAAGTGTGGGGAGAGGTCATAGGGCTTTAGTTAATGTTTGGTTTTCAAACAGTGAACAAGTAGACATTATTGAACAACGTTCTTCGAGTGAGTTTTTTCTAGTGAAGTTTGAGGGACTATGTCTTCTACAGCATCAACGAGCCATGCTCGTTCAGGTTCGAGTTCAACGCAGAAAGAAATGGTGTATTTAATTGGCCCATGTCTCATCAATCACTGGCAGTAAGTTACCATCTAATTGTCAAGTTTTACGCAGCTTATTTTATAATAATACGGCAAGTGAAATTGAACACCAGAGAAGCTGCAAGACTTACAATACAGGAAGTTGTAATTTTTTGGGAGAAAGCTAAGATACCAACCAGAGACACTTTAAAGATTGTGTTGTAAAGCTTGAAAAACTGTACGAAGAGTGGAGAAAACTACAAAAAAACGCAAACAGATCTAAAAGCACAGCTCAAAATAATAAAATAGAAGCTTTCAAGTCAGCCCTTGATGACCTTTTTGATATTGCTCATCAGGATGCATTAAAAAACACTGTTGAAGAAGACAAGCAGTTTTTGTTACTCCAGAGAAAAAAAGGACGCCCTGGCTGCATGGGAGGCGTTGACATGAATTTCGTAAAAGCAGAACAACGAAGAGAAAAAAGACGAGCAGCGGAGATGGCGAGATTGGAAAAATCACAAAAAAAAAGTAGGTTAGTAGAGTTGTTCTCTCTTTTTTTCACGTTTTCCCTATTCTTTTTCTCTTGAGATTATTTGACTTGATGCCTATTCCGTGAGTGCTTTGCTTACTGCTTGTTACCGCTTAATGGGTTTTTCCCTTTTTTTTTAGAAAATGTAAATTTAATTGCACAACTGGAATCTTCAACAAGCAGCACATCAGAAGAAGAACAGGAAGAGATGGAGGTGAATTTTCCCGACACAGGGGAAGGAGAACCAGAAATAAAGAAAAAGAAGTACGCTAGAGGAAGTGAAGATATTATTACCGAAAAATTGTCTTTATTGTTAGATAGATGTAGTATTTCAGATAGAGACGCAGTTCGAATAATATCAGCTACTGCAGAGGCGTTAGGTTTTGACTCACAGAATTTAATTATAAGTAGAAGTGTAATACGACTTCGCAGACAGCTATTCCGAAAACAAAGGACTGAGCTTATCAAACATAGATTCAAAAATTTCCGATTTAGAAGGAGCTGTTGTGCACTGGACGGAAAATTACTTCCAGATATATTGAGCAAAGAAAATGTAGAAAGGGTAGCGGTGCGGTTTTGATTAGTTGTGGGGATGAAGAACAGTTGATAGGAGTTCCTCAGCTTGAAAATGGTACTGGAATTACTCAGACAAAAGCTGTATTTCAGCAGTTGAAGAGTGGGGGGGCAGTTGAAAAAAATCCAGGCAATGTGTTTTGATACCACAGCGGTAAAATACTGGTCGCCTCAACGGAACCTGCGTTTTGTTGGAGCAATTATTAGAGAAAGATCTTCTTTATTTAGCATGTCGCCACCATACTTTAGAAATTATTCTGAAATCAGTTTTTGATTTAAAAATGGGCACAACTACTGGACCCCACTCAAATACTTTTAAGAAGTTTCAGACTGAACGGTCGAAGCTAGACAAGACAAAATACAAAACTGCTTTTGAAGATAAAAATATTAGACATAAAATAGGGAGTGCAGAAGAAATATCAATTTTTCTTACAGAACAATTAAAAAACCAACAGCCAAGGGATGATTACAAAGAATTTATTCAACTTTCGTTAATTGTGTTAGGACGTACCCCCCACAAAATACACTTTTTTTCAAAGTACCTGGTGCCATTCATCACGCTAGATGGATGGCAAAGGCCATTTATTGTATCAAAATATATCTTTTCAGGGATTTACATTAACAAATTTGGAAAAAAAAGCTATTACTGACATTTGTTTATTTTTAATAAACATTTACGTAAAAGCGTGGTTTAACGCTCCCAAACCCACTTTGGCCCCTAACCAAGACCTACATTTTTAAAATCTCTTGTAAAATATAGAAAAATCGATAAAGAACTTGCAGACAAGGCACTGTCTAAAATGATAAATCATCTGTGGTACCTCAATTCTGAGCAAGTCGCATTTTCTATCTTCGATGAAAATTTAGAAAAAAGAGTCAAAACTAGCATGGCTGTAAAATGTCTACAATTAATTCCAATTGTAGAAAAAAACACATGTGATGATAGGGATGTGAAAGCAAAACTCAGTCTCCATCAAGTGGATAATTTATTGGACAAAGATATTGATTTTTTTGTTTCTCATCAAACTCTAAATTTTTTCAAAAGATTTTTAAATTGATACAGAATTTTTAAATACGGATCCTGATATATGGTGTGGTGGAAACGCACATTATTTAAAAGCAAAAAAAAATAGTGAACGGTTTCAAGGTTGTCAATGACACAGCTGAAAGAGGGGTAAAATTAATCCAAGACTTCAATTCCTGCTTGACAAAAGACAAAGAACAACGACAGTTTCTGTTACAAGTTGTATCGGAATGTCGAAAAATTTTTCCTGACTCTTCAAAAGCCACGTTATCTAAGCCATTACCACCTTAATCTAAAAATTGTAAATGTTAATAATTTTAATAATAATTTCTTTCTTTTTATAATGCTTTCTTTCTTATATTTTAAGTAATAAATTTTTAACATTAATTCTTCTTATTTTTGTACCTTTTTGGTTTTCTTTTCTCCTAAATCCATCATTTTCAATTTGGATTGTGCTGTATTTACTTTGAAAACAGTGTTAATTACACCCTTTTTATATGTACCAATTGAGAAAATAAATCAAGCAAAATCTGGACAGCATATGTAATTAAATCTTGCAATATTGTTAGGTATTTTAATTTAAAAAAATCATTTTTATAGAAAGTTAAAACTTCAACCTTGATGAGGCACGGGTTAACCTTATCCAATTGAGTTGAAACTTCACCAATCTCATTTCTTAGCCAATTGGCAGCTTTTAAGGGGGGGTCCCCTCAAAAAAATTCCAACATTGATTTTTTGTGACCACCCTAATGATCAGTCTTACGCTTCAGTACCAGTCCAAGGTATCGCACATGAAATATTAATATGAAAATAACATGTAAATAAATATTTCATCTTGACGGGAATCGAACCCGCGACTTCATGCACGGTAGCCAAATGCGCGCTACCACTATGTTACGAGGCGGACATAGGGAGCATATGGACTCGCACAATTCGCGAAAGATATATATTCTATTTGTAGAATGCCGAATTACTTTTCATTTTTGTTAAATTTAATAATTATCATCACCATTACATAATTTCTTCCCATGTAGAGCATTTGGATTTTTTGAGGGCGCACCTTTTTTTTCATAAAATAATGTTGGGTATTTGTTTTAAGGGTTTTTTTAAAGGTCCCTGATTTCGAATCTTGCGTTTATTTTTTATTCCAAGATGGCGGATGTAACTTTTTTTCATAAAAATGATGTGGGGTATCGTTTTTAAAGGGTTTTTAAAGGGGCCCTGATTACGAATCTAGCGTTTTTTTTTTAAATCCAAGATGGCGGACGCCACTTCTTTTTCAAAAAATTATGTGGGGTATCGTTTAAAGGGTTTTTAAAGGCCCTGATTTCGAATTTAGCGTTTATTTTCAGATTCAAGATGGCGGACGCAACTTTTTTTCATAAAATGATGTTGGGTATCGTTTTAATGGTTCTTATGGGCTCTGATTTCGAATATAGCGTTTATTTTTGGATCCAAGATGGCGGGCGCAACTTTTTTTTCATAAAAAATGATGTTGGGTATCGTTTTAATGGTTCTCGGGGGCTCTGATTTCGAATTTAGCATTTATTTTCAGATCCAAGATGGTTAAGTACCTTTTTTTCATAAAATTATAATGAGTATCATTTTTAGGTAACGAGGTATAGACAAAAACAGAATACGAGGAAATATAAAAATACTTCTACAAGATTATCTACACAATAGAAAAATGAAAGTAAAAATGAACAAAACCCTAAGTGACGAGAAGACTCTAGAAACCGGAGTCACCCAAGGGTTAATTCTCGGACCAAATGAGAATTTAATTTATACCAATAGTAAAAAAAAAATTACCCACGATTGCGAAATGTATTTGTTTGCAGATGATACAGCCTTAATAATGGCGAGTGATGATGCATTAATAATGAGGTAATGAGGTCATAAGCCCTGTAAACGCCTAGATATCCATATTCCCTTCCAAACTTATCGTCTCTGTTGAGATGTCAAATTGTAATTATTAGCCCGTAATGGATGAAATCCAGTTTTTGTCTACAAGTATTTGGACACGGTCAAAATGCTGTTTATTTTTATTATTGATTGATTGAATATCCATATTTCCCGAATTTGGAAAAAATCTACTTCATCTTTGTAGAGATATAAAAATGAAAATATATACCAACTCCCGTCATGGAATAAACCTAGATTTGTGAAGTATTTTGAACACACCCAAAATTTTGAAAGACTAATTAAAATTGGGAATTCATCAATATGGTCCTGTTGCGTTTTCCGTTACCGTTGGATTTAGTTATATATTTGTTGATGTTATTGAAATCAAAACCTAGTGAGACACCTGACAGCAGAATGTGAATGGGATGCATTTGTTGTGTAGAATTTAAAATTTAGATCTGAATATTTTACTGCAATACGGTTGTAAAATTGTTTATGGGAGTAGAATGTGTAAATAAATCATTCGATCCTTTTGGTATAGGTCTTCCAGGGCCTAGATTACCAACAATTAATTATATACATCGCAGTTGTGACGCGTATATGTGGGTAATATGTATATTATCAATTGTCGTATACACGTCCCGACTGCGATACATACCGACGTAAATAAGTTAGTAATCTGGCGGTTTGGAGTTTTGTATACAATGTGCAAACAAATATTACAAGAAAAATGTTTTTTATTTTTGTATAACGGGACGTCACGGTCGGCGTTGATTGCAGCACATGATGGTACTTTGTATTATAGTATTAAAAATAATTTAAATTTTATTGAATTTTGAATATACATTAATATAATCTAAATATGTGTACATAAAATGTTTTAAAAGTGCTCATTTTTTCTAATTTCACTTAACAATGTGTATAATATGTGTATGCGATTCATATTTGTGTCACTTATAATAAAAGTGGTGTAACTCCAGTTATGTAAGTTTTTTAGAAAAACAGCAATTGTTCACTATAATGAAAACGATTAGTTTTCTGTACAAGCTTATTTATTTATAATAGTATAAGCATTTTTCATATACACCGTGTCCCACGATGAGACCGCGAAACTCCGGAGGGTGATTGTTCATGGTATTCTGAGAAAAAAATCCTTATAAAGTTTTTTGATCCGGGCATTTTTAATAATTAATTTAAAAAAAGTATTAATAAAAAGCGACTATGTAATACTGGCTTCTGTTTGAAATGCTAGCGGTGGCGGGGGTGGCGGTGGGCGGGGAGGAGTGGGGGTCCGCTCTGGTCACCGAACGAACATTCAAAATTCGAATTTCATATCTGAAATTGGGCAGGTCACGTGGTGTTAGCCAGTTTAAAAATGGACGGTATTTACACGTGACGTGAATTTTTATTCATATTTCAATATTTTTTTTTAAGAAATTAGAATTGAGTTTTTTGAAAAACTTTATTAAGATTTTTTTCTCAGAATATCATAAATAATCACCCTCTCTGGAGTTTTCGCGGTCTCATCGTGGGAAACGGTGTATACATTTATTTTTTTAACTTTTAATATAAATAATTTAACTAAATTAACAAACTTGTACGGAAGTGTAAAATTATTTTGTAAGAAATAAATCATTCTTAGGGGGATATAGACCAAATGTTACACATATAGTAAAACATTTTTTTATCGTGTCTGAGATGTAAACTAATATTTACTAAAAATTAGACCTACACCACTGTTATTCAAAGTGACACGTTTATAAGACACACATATCTAATTGTCTAAAAAAATTAATTGGAATCGATGGAGAGATGTTTTTTACAAAGGAACGAATAGATAAATATGACGAAATCATAGGGAATCGGTTTTGGCTACTGGACCCTAAAAATTTGAATTTACGTACTCCTAAAAAACACAAAAATGAAATTCCTGTACATTTTATCAAAAAAGTCGCATCTGTCACCACGAATTTCAAAGGTTAAGAGTAAAAACCAAAACAACACAAAAATGATGATGAAAATAATACGTAACAATTTTTTGAAGCTAACTTATCGTAAATTTGTGTTTATTCGTGTGTCACGCGTCGTGTTGTTTCGACCCCTGAAACTGAGAGTGTGTGCGTGTACACCGTTTGCAAATGTATGAGTAGCGGAAAATACCGAAATTCGAGCACCGAGCATTCGTACTAAGAACCTTAACATAATAATCATGCGTGTATTTCTCTTTCTTACAGGAATAAATTTGATCAAGTTTTTTTTTAGTTTTTCGACCTTAATTTAATAAATCCAAGTCAACCCGAGAGGCAGCATCGAATGAGACAAATACAGACCCTTAGGTCAAACTCGAGAAGAATACGAAAAAAAGAAGAATTTTATAAATATTGGGAATACAAGATGTAGTTTTTTATTGTAATAACAGATCTATGTAATCAAATTAATTTTATTTGATTTTGTATACAAACAGATGAACAGGTCATACGTAATGTAAAAAAAAACGGTTAATTAACAATAACAGGCCTGCCGTCCAATTACCTGTTAATACTGTTTCCAAGAGACCTACGTGGCCAGTACATAAAAATTGGAATCTCAAGCCGTGGTTGAGTGGTCACTACTAGTCTGTATTCTTGGGTAGGTTTACAGTAGACAGAGAGGATAGAACGACACACTTCCCTTGCTTCCTCCACATTCGTAATTACATCTTCTCGTGGACGCATGCCGATTATTCCCACTTTTCGCAAGTTGTTAGTACAAGTATTGTAAATGTGATTGTTTGGACTGGCACTGAGGCGTAAGACAAATCATCTTGCCTGGCGTGATGGTTAGTAAATTAATTTGATATGGGTGCAGATAAGCGAAAGTAGTAATAGAAGTTGACCACGCCGGGAATCAAACCCGCGTGGCCATGATTGGCAACTCAACGCACTACCGCTACACCACGGGGCGGGCAAATAAATAATTAATAATTTTGCTTAATTATTTAGAATAATTAAATATATATAGGTAAATACATGCTTTAATTTAGAAAGATACGCATTTTTAGGTGTTTTAATCGGCTCGTATTTGAGGCAATTTTCAGAAAAAAATCTAAATATTGTTTATCATTGGATACAAGACTAGTGATGGCTCAAATTTCTATAAAAACATTATACTTGGTACTTTTAGTCACGCTTGAAACAAGTTCTGTCTTCAACTTTATACATTAATCCTCCCTAATTCATCCGAATACTTTTATAAATGTTTTTCTTCACAATAATTGCCTTTGACTAAACATAGGTACTTGGTGATCTGCTTCCCACGAATCCTTAAAATATTTATCAGTTTTATACAATTTTTGTTTCGAAAAACAAGAGGCACAATACACCGTGTAACAAACAACAAAAATTCTTGCAAATATTTGTGGCGTGTTGTTTAGATGTTTTTTTTATTTATTCATACCGTTTTTTTCCGCAAATAATTCAGATACACATTTGTTAGTCTAAAAAGGTTTACACCTGGTGAATATTGAATTTTTTAAAAGCCTTTCTCGCCGACTGTCATGAAGCGAGGCATGACCGTACATCCCTCCCAGGAGGAAGATTTATCTGGAATTCAGATCGTCTGTAAATAATTGAAGAGATAAGGATCACACCAGGATGCTTTAGAAGTGCAGAAGATCTACAACATTTTTCTTATACTCTAAAAAAAAATATAGTTTAACTGTGATTATTTGTTATTTATTTTATCTACACCATTTAATGAAAGTGAATTTAGAATTCAGTTGTTTTATTATTAGTAATTGTTAAAAGTACATTGTTAAATATTTTTTATTTAATTTTACGTATTTAATGCTTTGGATTTTTATCTAATACCAAACGATACAACAACCAAGTCCTAGAATTCCGTCCTTAAAAGCCTACCTTGTCTATCTTTTATATAAGCAATTATAATTTTCTTTTTTTACATAATTAAGGTCATTTATGTACCTAACATATTAAGAATTTTGTGCCATTTTTTTATAGGAACATGGCATATATAATTTATATTTAAATGTACTTGTGAATGTTTCTCTTTATCATGTTTATGTATCAAAAACTCTATAATAAATTGCAGTGTATCATAATCGTTTGTAAATGTTTTTCTTTTTCATTATGACAAACTGAATTGTCTTTACGTTCCGCATAATAAATATTTTAGTTAAATCTATAAATTTAACTCGGTTATAGGCATTGGACTGATTAGTTGAATGCTGGTTACTTATAGATTTTTTTATTATCTTGAATTCATAACTAACTTCTACTAACTATTCCATCAGAATAAAATTTGTGGTGATGTTTGATATAGTTATTTATTGAAATGCAGGATTTAATTTTTAGTCTTAGTACTTCACTTTAATTAAAAGCTTACCAAGCAACTTGCTAACAAAAGATCTCCACTTTATCTGGGAAAATGTGTACAACATTAGCAAATTAATGGGAAAGTTGACACCACACCGCCACCGTTAGAAAATTCTGTTAACTTGAGAAAGTCAAAAACTTTTATGTTCACCAGTGCACTTATTTATTTCACTTTTCTTGAAAATCATATCCCGTTAAATAACTGAAATTTTCAATAATGAATAACAATTCAGCATAACATATAAAATAAATTTTCTATCCATTTTTCGATTCATTATTCTTTGATTCGGACTTTTATTTGATTCCGAAAATGAAAAAAAATAAAATATTCCACTTGATTCAATCTACGATATAATATATAATACAGAAAAGTCCAAATACATTTTCTCAAATTCTTATTTTAAATTATGAATATCCAAAAGTGCGTTATGTTTTATTTTTAATGTCTGTTACCTACAGATAAAATTAATAAAAATATCTGTAACTTATATCTTAACAATTTTAAATCTATTGTTTATAATATTTATATATAAAAATATGTTATATGTTATTTATATAAATGTGTGAAAATTCGTTGATAACCTCAAATGATGCAATTTTGTAAATTTTCACGGCCGGCCTTCAGAATACAGATTATTTACTGGGTTATTATGTACAAACTACTATTGTTTTCCCTTATCCGAACCTAATGGTGCACAGGGCACTGTATTTAGACAAGTGCATTAAATATTGATCAATTGATTACGTGAAGGTAAGGTGATCAGTCTTACGCCTCAGTTCCACTCCAAGGTATAACACGTTAAATATTAATATGTACAAACACGACATAACAACCCAGGAAACCATTATTTGTACCATAAAGATGAGTCTTTGAAAAAAATGAATTCATAAAAAAAAGCTATATCTTATTCTAGTGTCTGATAATAAATAAGAATTTCGAATGTTAATAACCTCATAACCAGTTGCTCGATCACAGATCACTATCGACTCAGTTATAAGCGACGTGATAACGAATTCTTACCCATGGATGTTTAACGTTTTCGCGATCACAATGGAACGCGTTAAAAGTTATCGATCGGGATTATTAAACGAGCGCTTCTAGTCGCGAGCCATTTCCCGAGATATATCTTATTCGCACATATCTTCATTCAATCTTTCTCGAGTGCAGTATTGCATTTAGCCGGCTTTCGGCAAGCCAAATATTGAGAAAAGCAGTCGACATAATAAACAATCAGACATGCGCGTTGATTTGACGTTTGACGTTCGGCCGCGATATCGCGTGCCGAGCATTGCCGAGCGGTGTCTCGGCGATGCTCGGCTCGGCGAACGTGGTATGAACGTATGTTCATTGTGATCGGTCAAATCGTTAGCGTTAGCACGTGGTTAGCACGTTTTTCACTACGTCTATAGTTATCTGTGATTGAGCTCCTGTTATTAAAACTATACATATCCAATGAAATTTATGAATTGTGAGTTTTTCCGATACATTGAACGTCAACTTGTCTCAAATTGACGTGACGTTAAGGCTCTCTTCCATAACATACCCCGTAATTTGGATTACCCATGTGTTGGTGGTAATTTAGTAGCAGCGCAGTTTAATAATATCGCCCCGGCATAATGCAGCCTTAGAACTACTTCACTGAATTACTTGGGGTATATTAAACCTCGCGCTCGGTTCCATGTTTATCCAAATTTTGAAATTAAAGTAAGTTTTAATATGCAAGGACAAACATTACATGGGGTGCATATATGAAATGTAATAATTCACTAGGTTATTTTGCAAAAGTTCTAACGTTTTAAAGGGAGAATAAGGTACATATTGTTTATTGCATAGTGGTCGTGTGAAAAATAATGTCAAAATCATCGGCGTGCGCGCATGAAAACGTATGAATGTGGAGGAAGCAAAAGATGTGTGCCAGGACAAAGCGGTGTGACGTTCTATCCTCTCTGACAGACATTTGTCCAAATGGTGTGATTGTTAGTTAATGATTTGTTTCATCATAATTTCAAGAATACTAGTCTACCCATGCAAACGGCGACCCGCGTTATCGCATAATTAACGCGATTCAATTGCAGATCGCATATTGTTTTGCACACGTGCTCAAAGTTCTGTTCATCATTTAATATCCATTCCCAATATATAGCATATGGATAACACAAGCAGCCTCCAAACTAAGATATCCGCCGCCAGTCCCCATGCGTCTTCTCAAGTAAGGTCCGCATACCGTATGTAAATGTTAATCATCCAGTTGGACGTAAATTAAAAGCCAACAACACATTCGCTTTTGATTTCAAGCGCTGCGCCAATCAGCGCTACAAAATCCAGAACTGGAGCTTATAATTCGATTTGCCGCCAAATGGTCCAACTAGCCCAGGTGATCAGATACCTTTGAGACAACAAATCCGGTGCACAAACCCCTAATGGATTCCGGCAATCAAATTAAAATCACAGCAACCCAAACGGAGGACGTTTATCGCATGACGTGGGTCATGGCAACGGTATTTCAACTGACAACTGGCCACGATGTTTAAGTCATTTGCTAAGCTGAGCAACGATAATACGGTATTTAGAGAATTAATAACGTAATTTCTAAAACCGCAAAGCGGTACTTGTATCGTTTGAGTCCCTATAACTTGAAAAAAACTATGTGTATAAGATTATTTCCTTTTTTTTATTCATGTTGCACCTGTGGTCAGCAACAGAAATTTAAGAATTTTAAAAATGATATTACGCATTCATTGACAGCCGCAAAGGAACGAAAAAAAAATTCACATAAACTTCCAATTATATTTTAGGGAAATACGTATACCGATTTTTTTACAAAATTAATGAATTCTATTAAGAAAAAAATTACAGTCAAGTATCAAGTGTATATGAATTATAATACATTTAGTAATAAAAAGATTGGTTGTTTTATAACAGGCTTCCGCTATAAACGATAAATAAATGTACCGCTAAAAAATATCAGAACAAAGACTGGATTTTCATCTAAAAAAATGTTATCGCTTTGTTGAACGTTTCATTTTCAGCTCGTTGGCCCAACAAAAGATGAAATATTGCTCATTTTACAACCGTTATAAATTTCCGTAGGACATTTCAATTCAGGTGTGAACTAAAGAATTTAATTATGTTTTATATCACATTATTTTAATATGCTTCTTCGTTGGCGTCGATTAAATCAAGTTATTCATAAAAAAATATTCGGTTCTTAGTACGAATGCTCGGTGCTCGAATTTCGGTATTTTCCGCTACTCATACATTTGCAAACGGTGTACACGCACACACTCTTAGTTTCAGGGGTCGAAACAACACGACGCGTGACACACGAATAAACGACAATTGATAAATATACATACTACCCACATATATGCGTCACAACTGCGATGTATATAATTAATTGTTGGTAATCTAGGCCCTGGAAGACATATACCAAAAGGATCGAATGATTTATTTACACATTTTACTCCCATAAACACTTTTCCAACCGTATTGCAGTAAAATATTCAAATCTAAATTTTAAATTCTATACAACAAATGCATCTCATTCACATTCTGCTGTCAGGTGTCTCACTAGGTTTTGATTTCAATAACATCAAAAAAAAAAATAACTAAATCCAACGGTAACGGAAAACGCAACAGGACCATATTGATGAATTCCCAATTTTTAATTAGTCTTTCAACATTTTGGGTGTGTTCAAATACTTGTACACAAATCTGGGTTTATTCCATGACGGGAGTTGGTATACATTTCATTTTTATATCTCTACAAAGATAAAGTAGATTTTTTACAAATTCGGGAATATGATATATTCAATCAATCAATAATAAAATAAACAACATTTTGACTGTGTCCAAATACTTGTAAACAAAAACTGGATTTCATCCATTACGGGGCTAATAATTACAATTTGACATCTCAACAGAGACGATAAGTTTGGAAAGGAATATGGATATCTAGGCGTTTACAGGGCTTATGACCTCATTACCTCATTATTAACGCATCATCACTTTTTTTTGACTATTGGTATAAATTAAATTCTCATTTGGTCCAAGAATTAACCCTTGGGTGACTCTGGTTTCTAGAGACTTCTCGTCGCTTTAGGGTTTTGTTCATTTTTACTTTCATTTTTTCTATTGTGTAGATAGTCTTGTAGAAGTATTTTTATATTTCCTCGTATTCCGTTTTTGTCCATACCTCGTTACCTGAAAATGATACTCATCATCATTTTATGAAAAAAATGTAATTCAACCATTCTTGGATCTGAAAATAAACGCTAAATTCGAAATCAGAGCCCCCCCGAGAACCATTAAAACGATACCCAACATCATTTTATGAAAAAAAGTTGCGTCCGCCATCTTGGATCCAAAAAATAAACGCTATATTCGAAATCAGAGCCCATAAAAAACCATTAAAACGATACCCAACATCATTTTTATGAAAAAAAGTTGCGTCCGCCATCTTGGATCCAAAAATAAACGCTATATTCGAAATCAGAGCTCATAAAAACCATTAAAAACGATACCCAACATCATTTTATGAAAAAAAGTTGCGTCCGCCATCTTGAATCCGAAAATAAACACTAGATTCGAAATCAGGGCCCCGGAAAACCCTTTAAACGATACGCGACATCATTTTTTGAAAAAAAGTGGCTTCCGCCATCTTGGATTTAAAAATAAACGCTAGATTCGTAATCAGGGCCCTTAAAAACCCTTTTAAACGATACCCCACATATTTTTTTTTTAAAAGTGGCGTCCGCCATCTTGGATTTAAAAATAAACGCTAGATTCGTAATCTGGGCCTTTAAAAACCCTTTAAACGATATCCCACATAAATTTTTGAAAAAAAAGTGGCGTCCACCATCTTGGATTTTAAAAATAAACGCTAGATTCGAAATCAGGGCCCCTGAAAACCCTTTAAAGGATATGCGACATCGTTTTTTGAAAATAAGGTACGTCAGCCATCTTGGATCTGAAAATAAACACTAAATTCGAAATCAGAGCCCCGAGAACCATTAAAAACGATACCCCACATCAATTTATGAAAGAAAGTGGCGTCTTCTACCATCTTGGATTAAAAAATAATCGCTAGATTCGAAATCAGAGCCCCAAAATACCCTTTGAATGATACCCCACATCATTTTATGAAAAAAAGTTGCGTACGCCATCTTGGATCCGAAAATAAACACTATATTCGAAATCAGAGCCCCAAAATACCCTTTGAATGATACCCCACATCATTTTATGAAAAAAAGTTGCGTCCGCCATCTTGTATTTAAAAATAAACGCTAGATTCGAAATCAGGGTCCCTGAAAACCATTTAAACGATACCCCACATCATTTTATGAAAAAAAGTTTCATCCGCCATCTTGGATCCAAAAATAAACGCTATATTCGAAATCAGAGCCCATAAAAACCCTTTAAACGATACAGCGACATCATATTTGAAAAAAAGTTGCGTCCGCCATCTTGGAATAAAAAATAAACGCTAGATTCGAAATCAGGGCCCCTGAAAACCTTTTAGACGATATGCGACATCATTTTTTGAAAAAAAGTGGTGTCCGCCATCTTGGAATAAAAAATAAACGCTAGATTCTAAATCAGGCCCCCTGAAAAACCTTTAGACGATATGCGACATCATTTTTTGAAAAAAAGTGATGTCCGCCATCTTGGAATAAAAAATTAAAACGCAAGATTCGTAATCAGGGCCCTTAAAAACCCTTTAAACGATACCCCACATTATTTAATGAAAAAAAGGTGCGCCCGCCATTTCGGAATTAAAAAAAATCCATATGCTCTACATGGGAAGAAATTATGTAATGGTGATGATAATTATTAAAAAAAAAAACAAGAAAAATAATTTGGCATTCTACAAATAGAATATATATCTTTCGGGAATTGTGCGAGTCCATATGCTCCCATGTCCGCCTCGTAACATAGTGGTAGCGCATTTGGCTACCGTGCATGGGGTCGGCGGGTTCGATTCCCGTCAAGATGAAATATTTATTTACATGTTATTTTCATATTAATATTTCATGTGCGATACCTTGGACTGGTACTGAAGCGTAAGACTGATCATCCTACCTTCATGGCTCCCGATGACAAACGGCAAAAATTTTTTATCGGACGGCATTATTTTTTGTTTTCTAATGTTATGTTTATTTTCTCAATAAAGAACACTTCTCCATGTAATAAAATGGTCAATATACACTGTATTGAATAACATAAATATAAAGATTCTTGTAGCTGGAAGAAGGAAAAAACTGACACAGAATAATATAAAAACATTAAATTTTGTTTTTCTATCAAATAAAATATTTATATTACTAAAAATACTAGATTTTTTCACCAATGGTTAAAACACCTGGTTTGTGTACGTATACGCATTTAAATTTTAGGACCAACGGACGTGACCTTCCCGTCCGAAAGCCGAATGGCGAATGACTTTTGAATTTTGAATCGGCTACTGATTCGAACAAAATCTTACAATAGTAATTTGTATGAAAAAATCTTCAAAAAAAAATAGCGTCTGTTTGACAACGTATTGCGGAAAAAACTAAATTGTTTTTTGCCATTATTTTTGATTACAGGATGAATAATTATATTTTTAATAAACTGGTATTCTTTTAGAAATTAGGTGTCACTAATAAAGAAACGCCGGCCTAAACGCCACAACGCTATTCGAGAGTTTTTCATAAAATTCGCGAATTTTTTGTGACGTAATATAGTACTTAAGAGAAAGATTTTTAATCACAGGAAACATCATTATGTTGAGTAGCAAAAAACATTTTTTTTATCATAGAAAATATAAGTAATTACACATTTAAAACCCAAAACGCCTAACCCTGTTTCGGATCGTTTCGGATCGTTTATCCTTAAGAAAAAATATCCATAAATCTTGAGTTATGTTCTTGCCAATGGTTATGTGTTCAAATTTTTAAAAAAGAAACATAGTCTTTTTTATGTTACATTGAAATATCTGAAATTCAGGATTACTTTCAAACTGCTGGAAATAACTGTGTCAATAAGTAAGAAAGGAGTTGTGATATGTGCTTTTGGACTAGGAATTTTGATCAAGAGTTTGCGACGTCTGTACATTAAATTGAAACTCGGTGCGTTGGAAAAAAAATATTTATTTAATAAAGCGTTTTGTATAGGCTTTCAGTGATTTTAGCAGAAAACAAGAAATATAACATTTTTGGCTTCTTCGTTTTTATTACCATTTATTTCACATGCAATAAAATAAAACGATTTATTTTCCCAAAAATTTCGGTCGGTTAAAATTACAATAATGTTTAACAAATAATTCGACCTAATGTGCATATAGCAAAATTTTCTTACCCCAGTCTTCCATTTCTACAACTAAATTCTACTACATTATAACTTTATATGGCTTTTAACCACGCGACGCTTGAAGACTTGTAGGCATACAAACATTCATTATGGTATTTCTAAACCAGCCATTAAAAAGTTTGGTAAACTGGTTATTTGTGTATTTGTTATACAAAACAAAGAATGAAATTATTAAAAATTTACAAAAAAAAAAATTACAAAATAAATTTATGATATAATTTTTTTACAATCCAAAATAAATGTTAAACAGAATGTTCACTATGTTTTTTTCGTTATTTGTGAGTTTGGTACGATTAGATATTTTAAATAAAAATATGTACATATTTGATTTAAATCTCTTGGACACAAACATGCTATCATAAAATCGTAGATAGAGACGGAGAATGATATAGGTACACTGCACTTGGTGAACCGATTCAGTGCCCTATGCACCACTTAGTGCGGATTAGGAAAATTTTTGTTGTATTAGTAGTAACAATTATATGACCTGTGTCATTGGCTATGTTTGACGAACTCTCCAATTCAATATTATTTATTTGTTTTTAAATACTGATTGAAACAATTTACAGGTTGAAACATTTTACAAAATAAACCCACCAAACCATTCATTACTTATGATATATTTTATTCTTATTTTTTCATGATTTGGCAGTAGGTACATGAATCTTTGAATAAAAGCCTTTGAAGAAACAGTTTATTATATTCTAACTCCAAAAACACACCCTAGTATTTAGTATGTTTTTTGCATTGGAAATAAACATTTCCATATATTTAAATTGCAAACATGAAGCGTGTTAAAGCAATCACACATAACATTTTCATTTAAGTTTTGCACAGTAGATTTCTCAAATGTCGCCTGAAACGCGATTCGCAGATGGATTTGCAGCATGAAATACTCGTATATTTCATTGGATTCGGGCTCAAGGGACCGGTAGCGGTGCACTGCCGTCATAAGTAAGATACACGTATACAACAAATAAGTGAAATTTAAAATCTTAATTAAAAAGAAAAACTAACTAATTAACTAACCATCACGCTATTTCCCCAAAGCGGTAGGCAGAAAGGATAGAACGCCACACCACTCTGCCGTGGCATACTTATCTTGCTTCCTCCACATTCATTACATCTTTCCATGCACGCACGTCGGTTACTCCGACTTTTTGCATGCCCACTTTCAAGCACTTGTTTTACTTGGTCATGCCATGTCTTTCTCGGCCTTCCTCGACTTCCACATCCAGGCACAGTCGCAAAGTATATTCTTTTAGCCGTTCTTTCATCATACATTCGCTCTACATGACCAAACCGTCGTAAGAAAAACAGTAATAATGTAAACAGAAATATATCTTGCATTTTTTAAATCTTGGTATCTTTAAAAAAAGTAAATTTATTATTTTTAGGTTATTATATAAATGAATACATCTTAGATTTATTTTATTTTACTTTCTAGGGATACAAACAGATGTACAGGTAATACATCATAATATACTAATAATTAACAATAACATGTCTGCTATCCATTTATATGCACCCACTAAGTAGTAAACATTAAAAATACTAACTAATCCGGCCAAGGCCGGATATTCCGTTATATTCTCCTTCTAAAAAAAACATAATATTATAATAAAAAAAAATATTAATTAATGGAAACAATGTCCGAATGATTTTAATTTTTTATCCACATCAGTGTCATTGCAATACATACACGTCACACATTGAGTAAAACACACCAGAAATTTCTATTTTTCATGCGTAATTTTATGAAAATATTTATAAATTACGTGAGAGAGCGTGGGTAAAAATACGTGTTTTGTATTTGAAAGTTGAATTGAATTATTTAAAGGTACTTATCATAAGAATGTAAATGTTAATTTTTTATTTAAATATTGTTTTTTTTCTACACGAGAACCATGTGTCAAAAAGTTATGGAAAATAATTTAAACAATAATTTAAAAATAATTGAATTGAGCCTATTGAGCTGGAAGATGCGGGCCTGGGAGGAGGCGAGAGAGCTGGCTGGTGATAGGGTCTCCTGGGGGATCTAGTGATGTCCACATGCTCCACATAGGAGCGAATGTGGTGAAAGAAGAAGAAGAAGAAATTGTCATATACGCGACTCTTTCTTACGAGGATAGGTGCAGGGGAAATGCATTCATTGAACGCAAGAATTTCAATGCTCTGCGGTTGTGATCCTATTTGTTACCAGTCTGGCCTCATTAGTCCCCTTTAATAGCCGTAGCACATGTGGACCTAACCAGGAACTTAAAAAAAACACTTTAAACTCTGCACGATCGCTTCCGAGCATAAAAATATTCCGCATTTCTAAAGTTATGTGTAAATATTTGCAGTTTACTAACTGAAAATGTAATTTCGTTTGACAGTTCTGAAATGATGACGTTTGCAACGTTTTTAATCAAACATTTTATGAAACTAAAACCGTATTTTTTTTGGTCTGTTAAGCGTATATGAAGTACAGAGACTTTTTAATGTAACGAAAAATGTGTTTTTTAAATTTACTAAAATTAAAAATCATAGTAACTGTTTCTGCTACGATGAGAACTCTCTGGTAACTTCTTCCCAACGAGGATCGGAAAATGGAAGAAGGACTTACCAGAGCTGGACTCTACAAGGGCGGGAAATGACGATGAAGGACCGCCAGGAAGGGCAAAGTATCCTGGAATACTCTAGAAACACCACGTCAAACTGACGCGGCAAGACACAAAACGAGGGGCACAGCAAACTATTACTCACTTTCACCGTGGGGGGTTTCAAAAATTGGTTTCTGGAAGCTTGGAGATGGGGTGAGTATGACGAGGAGATTTTGATGGAAAAGAACTAAGGAAGAACAGGTATTGGATTTCACAGGAAGAACGGACGATCACGAGGCCGAGGTAATGCTGCTGCGCTGAGTGGTTTTTCGAGACTGCCGTGGTGTTGCAAATAGGTGACAAAACGGACTGGAATGTTTGAGGTAGGCAATAAATTTTGAAAGGAATTCGAACTACCTATCACCAGAGAGTACCACAAATGGCCAAACCAGTAACATTGTTGTATTTAAAGGATATTCACTGAAGTAACATTATGACTATTTTGATCATTATAATACTCGCCATGTAAGGATATTATTTTGAGATCAGCTAACTTATATCTATTTATATTTTACATTTAGTATTTTTTATATTCGGTCATCTACAAAATATTTGCTCACGTTTTATGTTTTAGTTTTGTTTTTAGTTGCAGTCCTGAACCATAAATAAATAAAAAACATCTATAAATATACGATATAATAAAATATAACATAAACACACATATTTTCTCGTTACGCCAGAGTAAGAACGGTATAAAAATAAAACAAAGCGTGAAGAAAAATTAAAATGTAATTTTCATAAAGTTTTCAATCGTTCCTATTTGTCTAATATTTACGTTGTAGCGCCATGGCGTGATCATAAGTCATTACTGTTTCTAACTACTGAGAGCCTTAATGTTCTGTAAACCAACTGCCTACACAAATTATTTAAGGTTTAAATATTTCGAAAAGTTAAACTATCAGTTTGGTATAGATGATGAACATGATGGTACTGTGTTAAAAGAGTTTCGAATTTTTTTAGGCTCAATATAAAAATATAAAAAAAATAGACAAAGAGATACAACAACAATTAGAAGTAATAAAATTTGCGTTCTTAATGTAATATGTAGGGACTCAATAATACAATTAAAAATAATTGGAAATAGCTATGACAGAAAAGGGGAAACAAATTACTGTACTGAAGCGGGATTCGAACCTGGAGATTTTGATCCTAAATCTGTGACTAAAATCACTGGTAACAAGCCTAGCCGGTTATTTTTAATGTATTTATTTTTTTAAAACAAACTTTAACGTTACCTTTTCTTTAATGCGCTGTTAGAATTTAAACATTATGTTACTCTTTATAAAAAAATGTAGTTTTTATGCATAAAAGTGATTTTCCCTGTTTAAAAAATGTAAACTACTTAGCTTTTCTTGCGAATATCACAAAACATAAGCATCGACGTCATATTTGATTTGTGCTTCGCTTTTAATTTCGATGAATTAGAAAAATTTAAAATAAACCAATGTTTAATTAAAAAAAATATATATTTTAAGGCATTGAAATAACAATATAACCATGTTATACTTACGCATTTCTACATGCATGGTCAAAGTCAGTGGGTCACTTGTTATTTATTTTTGTGTTTATTTATTCTCAAAACAAACAAATAATAGAAAGCAATAATCAACAAAACATATGTGTACAGACCAGAAAACTATTTTAATGTTGTAATATAAAGTAAACACTATATTTATTGTGTACTTAAATAGAATAAAAAAGTTATAAACCAGCTACAGTTTTATTTATGATTATTTTCTTTTTCAATTATTTAATCGAATTCCTTTTTCATGAATTAAAAATGTTAGAGTTAAATCGAGTTTTCTTACACTCTGTATATTTTACGTGCAAACACAACTTTAGAATTAACCGCCATTTTATGGGTGAAATATTTCCTCTGGGCTATATTAATTTATTAAACAACAACAGAAAAGCACCATAAAAGTGGCTATCTAAGGGGTATTGATTTTAAAATTGTATCAATATTTGATGCACAGTTCAATCTGAACTTTCAACACTAAAGCTGTTCCAGAATCTTCGCTCTGAATTGATAATCAGATCGTGAAAGTTCATGGAAGTTACAGCTTGCCCTAGCCATATTGAATGTGAACCTTGGACAACTGCAACAAACTAAACAAAGAGTTAGCTGAAACAATAAATAATATAGAGATTTTAATTAAATTAAACAACTTTGTATGATTCAGTTTATTTGAAAAAATTCTAACTTGTCTAGAAAACGCCTTGTCATCATCAGAGACTAATTATTAACAGAAAAAACTAACAGAACAACATACAGTTGTAGTAAGTTGCACCTAATTAGAGGGAGGGGCTACGGATAGAAATGTGGGGGGGGGTTTTTATTTCTTAATTTTATTTATTTATTTATTTAGACACATTTTACAATATTTCATACAAATACAAAGTTTTTTATTTATTTATATATTTATTTATATAAAACTCATAAGATACAATAAGAAATACAATTTCAAAAAATACAGTATCTACCTATTAATGGATATGGACAAATGGTATGGATAGATAAGGTTAGATTAGGTGTTAAAGATGAGACTATAATATTTGTTTATTTATTTAAATTACTAAAATTTACAGAATGAGTGGTTGTAATTTAAATAATTTGGAGATTATTTTGACTCTGCACCCAATAAATGTCAAGGTTTTTAAACTTTTTATTACCGACACACTGTAGGTACTTACACAGTTAATACGACACTTCAATTTTTTTTCGTTTGATTTACACCGCTTAACAAAACTCAATGTACAAGCGGGTGTATCTAAGTCATATTTAGAGTTGATTTTCTAGATATTTTTTTTTTAATTACCCATAGTTTTCGAGAAAATTGATCAAGAAGTTTTTTTTTCTTCTATAAATTCTTCGAAATTGTTATCAAATATAATTTACTAAGTCAAATTATTACTATCAATGAAGAAAACAAAAACCATAAACAAATTTAAAGTAGAAAATGTGCAATTTTACTTAATCTTCAGTACTTATGAAATCCGGAAGGGATGCAAAGGAAAGCCGTCGGCAGTTTGCGTCAGAGCTGCGGGACGTGGACTTGCCTTGGGAGGGTGCACGGGAGCTTGTGACCGATCGCTTGGCCTGGAGGCAGTTTGTGGATTCCATATGCTCCACATAGGGAGCGGATATGATATGATGATGATGATGACTTACAAGAGTTTTTTTTTGTTTAAAGCTCAACCACACACTTTTTCATTTTATAAAAATGCTTATAATATGCATAAGTCATGTTGCAAATATTATAAATTCATCGTAGACAAAAATTACAAATACTGCATACAAATAATTGATCGTAGAGAATTTACATACATATACATAATAACTAGCGAGCCAGACGGACAAGGCAATGCGATGGTTCAGCAAATTATCAGAATTTTCAATATGTTCACAAACGAAAACTTTCATTCTTTTGGACGGTGGCCAACCCTATACCCTATATTATAGTCGGGTTAATATAAGAATTTAGATTTTACTAAAGACACTTCAGTAAATTGTTTTGAAAAAAATAGTAGTTCTGATATTTTACTGGGAATTTTTCGTGATTTCGTATTTTTATGGGCATTGGATTCTGCAATATACCTAAATTAGCTATTTTTTATACAAAAAAATATGTTTTGGCGATAATTCATGTTTATATCCAAGGTCAACTTACAATAAATTATGGCACACAAGAAATACCTAGTATTAGGTATAAGTGTATAAAACGAGATTTAGAAAATCGCACTTTGGGAGCTTTGAAATACTCAATATTTACTCTCTATATTACTATAGTTAAATCGTTTTAAAAGAAACCATCATGTACATCACCAGATCTCGATTATTCGTTCCCCTTAAAAATTTATTTTATATCTTTGTTGGTTAGTTATTAATTAGAAATCGGGTTTAATAAATTGTGAACAATGTTATCCAAGTATTTTTCCTTTACATTATCACAATATCCTCTGAAGGCAACTAATGCAACCTTCTCCGTACAAACATGTTTGTATTGACTGGTCTAATATAGAAATAGAAATACTATCTGTTCTTTAAAATGTTAGTACCTACGATTCGAGTAAAACTAGTGCTTTAAAGAGAGTTTCTTGAACTTTTTGGGCATAGGAGCCACACAATCTTCTTGAAAAATCTTCAAAAAATGTAAACAGATTTTTAGAAATGAAACACACTTTTGTTTTAGGCTACTTATTTATTTTTAAAAGGCCGACCGGTTTTGGAGACATTATTCCTTCGTTCAGGGCTTTGTATGATGACAGAATAAATTGTTCGAACGATTTATTGAAGCATTTTTTTTGTTTTGGGGGTTGAGAACCAACGTGTTATCGGCTGGGTTAAGTGGCCAATTGCATTACAACATTCCTAATTCCACCTATCGTCTGATCACCACATCTGTAATTTTTTTGAAGATATACATAAAAATATGCATGAAGTAAAATGATTCTTCATTCACATTGCAAGTTGAGTCTAGCTATCTAAGATTGCTAAGTAGTTTTGCCTGAAAATCTCTTTTATTGTATAATATGAAATTCTGACCAAATGTAATTAACACCTTTCAAGGAAACGCCTGACGCCAACTCACGGATTAAATTTTTATACTTATTTTTGACTGATAGATTTATTAACAACATCTTGACCAATATTTGTGTACATAACTTAAAATTAATAACCTACAAGTATTTACACACACTCAAAATATTATATTTTTTGGAAGTGAGGAATGAAAATTTCGTGCGTAATGCATTTTTTAAAGGCTTGTGACGAGATTGTATTTGACTATTTAAATACTTGCCGTGCAGCTGTCAAAACTATTGCGTATGTAGAGTTTAAATATTATATTAAATAAAATAAGTTACTTACATACACAGGTCGTTTTATTTGATGAAAGTGAATTAATTAATGAACACGTTTAGGTTATAATAAAGCAATTAATTAATATAAACAACATTTTGAGTGTGTAGACAAAAACTGGATTTCACCCATTACAGGCTTTTAAATAATTATAATTTGACATCTCAACAGAGACGAGAAGTTTGGAAGGGAATATGGATATCTTGGCGTTATACAGGGCTTATGACCTGTCATTGGCTGGGTTAATTAAACCCACTTGTTGAATTACAACATTCCCCATTTCACCTAGTATTTGATATCCATATCTGCCAATATACAGTAAAATGGATATCAAATACTAGGTGAAATGGGGAATGTTGTAATATATACAAGTGGCCACTTACCCAGCCAATGACAGGTCATAAGCCCTGTAAACGGCTAGATATTCATATTCCAGGTCGATTTAACTTCTCGTCTCTGTTGAGATGTCAGATTGTAACAGTTAATTATTAATCACGAGATGTTCCGTATTGTGTAAGCAGGCGGCGGCAACGGGAGTCCGGCTAGAAGTGGTCAAGGTAGCTAATAACCGTAAGTATTCAGCTTTCGGTTGCAGAGATATTAAGTTGCCATGGGCTGTTTTGAGTTTTCATTTCCTTTGATATTACTTTAAGTCTAAAATCTTTGACTCGAAAGATAAATAGCGACCCACGCATTAAGAAACCATGGCTCTGGTGGCGTTATTAAAGTGTTCTCCGTAAATGGAATCAGTTATGAGCTTTAGTTCCAGTGGGATTGAAAAGGAAGATATGTAGCTGGAATGGTGTCCCAACAATCCGAAATTCCAACTCTAAGGTTTCTGTACTTTCTAGAATACTACATTCTACTCTATTCAATCTGCAAAAGGAGAATTATTTCATCATAAAAGAAAATAAATCTGTGAATTTAAAGGATTTATAAAAATACGTTTTGTACAAAAGTACGTACCATGAAGTATAGGGCACAAGCAAGTACATCAAGCACAGAGTATTATGATTTTTTCTATACTACTAAGAAAGTAGTAGTATAGAATACAAATAGAATAGAATAGTATGGAAATTTTCGTTTTCTAAACGGTAAAAGCAAAATGCCGCCTTTATAACTCCTGCATTACACCTGTTCTTCTATATGGCTGCGAATCGTGGCACCTAACCAGGGCCCAAGATAGCAGACTTCTGTGTTTTGAGAATAGGTGTCTTAGAAGAGTTTTAGGTGTGCGGTGGTTTGATTTTGTAAGGAACACAGAGGTGAGGCAACGGACACAGCAACCCTTGGTATCTACTGTCATCTGGCGAAGATAACGGCGTCCTGGTCGTCCACTGTTGATGACCGGCATTACCGGCAGTTTGCGTCAGAGCTGCGAGACATGGACTTGAATTGGGAAGATGCACGGGAGCTGGCGGCCGATCGTTTGGCCTGGAGACAGTTTGTGGATTTCATATGCTCTACATAGACTACTTTCACTTATCCGCGCCCTATGGTGCATAGGGAACTGCATCGGTACACAAAGTGCAATGTATCTTGATAATTTTATTACATGAAGGTCAGACGATGATAATAATAATTATTTTTTTCTATACTTGAGAGTAAAAGCCTCATGAAATCTTATAGGCATTTTAAAGTAATTTTTGCCAGCAGTTAGCTGTATCACCGGTGACACACTATAAGGCAATAGGGCAAAATATTGCCCACTGCGAACACGAACTTAATATTGCAAAATGTATGGATAAATACCTTTGTTTTACTATAGTATGGGTCGCAATTCTGTGGGTTGTGGGAATTTATAAATAAATGGTTAAAATGCGCTAATTTTTTTTCTAGTTTGGATGGCCGTAAGTATTTATTTATTGTATCATCAACTATATGGAATTTATTTTAATAGCTTTGTTGTTATATTAGGTATATTGTATTAGTTTTTTACTGAACAAAAAATCTATTTTTCTAACGACAACTAAGATGGCAGCAAACATTAAGCGCTCGGGTGACAGTGGACTTTGCTGAGCTAATTACACGTAGAATTTTTATAGTTTTATTTATTTTCCATCGCATTCCCACGGATAAATATATGGGATGAAAAATGGGACTTAACTCTTTAATTTAAAATAAGTTTAGTTTCTGTCCACGATTTTCACCAACTGGGTCCAATTTGCCCAATAACCTTTGTTGATAGAATACCAAACCACGACTAAAAATCACTAAAATACTGATCTTAAAAACGATCATTTTAATTATGGCGTTTTTTAGATCTTAGGACAGATTTATTAAATGGTGTCAGTCATTTTTGCACTTCAATACAATGTGTCATTACATCAGAGTATTTATAGCATATATTTTGTACTGTATCTATGGTTACAATCGTCTCATACGTAGCGTACATACACACAAAGCGCTTAAGGCTCTGTTTGACGTTACATTGTGTTTGATAAACATAAACGGAAACTAAGATATTCCATTATATTCATATATAAAACATCTTCAGCAGACATTATTATTATTTTTATTACTGTGTTTTAAGCATTGATTAGGTTTTGATTCAAAATGAAGGTCTTCTTCAATAAAAAATCGGTGAAAAAAAAAATTCTTACAGTTAATATATTACATAAATATTTATAATTACATTAGTTTTTTACTAAGGTTGCTTCTGAATTCATTTAATCCGTTTATTTTTTTTACACAGTCTCCGGTAGTTCATTATACCTTTTGAATCCCTTTGTACATAATGTGGTTCTGAGTACATGTCTAAGATCTATTGATTGTCTTTAAATTATTTTTAATTCTGGTGTTATACTCATGGGTGTGTTGCGGTTAAACTGAGCCTTTGTAATAAAATAATCTGGTAATAAACCATTTAGCATTTTATGAATAAACACCATAGTGGTAAAGATGCTGGACTTACACTTTTGGGGTTTAGGAGTCAATACTTGATGACTATAAATCAAAATAATTTAATTTATCGTTTCTATTTTATGATGCAGTTCCCTTATGTTAGGTGAAATTTCACAAATAATAAACATTAACTAAAATAATTGCATATATTATTAATATTCAAAGCATTAACTTTGTGGTCCAACATTTTAATATTATGTTAATAAAATTTGTATAAAACCACTCACCGACTTTTCTGTCTACCGGTTTCGAGACGTAACCCGTCTCTTCGTCAGGACAACAACACTAAACCAACATGCAAATACCACTAAACACCTTCACCATAGTAGATTTACAAAAATATAAAATCGACATGCTGATTAGACACATGCTTCACTACGCCACCACCGAGTTTAGTGGTATTTGCATGTTGGTTTAGTGTTATTGTCCTGACGAAGAGACGGGTTACGTCTCGAAACCGGTAGACAGAAAAGTCGGTGAGTGGTTTTATACAAATTTTATTAACATAATATTAAAATAATTGCTACTACTTCTAGTTGTAGTAGTAAATAATTATACGCCCTGGTACCCTTTTTATGTTTGTAGCATTGAAAATGAACATACATTATCGGTAATTATTATTCAGTGAGGTATTTGTCACAAGAAATTATGTGATCAATTTGTTGAATTATTAAAATGACTGCGTTGTTTGTGTCAGTCCAATAAACCGAATTATTAATGCATTCAATCCAGGTACAATGAGAGCACGTTTGACCACTGTAAATAACTTTACAATCGAATCAATACATTGCTAATGTTTCAATTTGCAGCGCATATTTAAAATGTTAAATGTTATGGTTCATAAATCACATGCTTTACACAGGGCGAAAGAAGAGGAAACAAAATCGTATAAAACTATGTTATGTTAATAACCATCACGCCATTCCCATAAGGATCGGGCAGAGGATAAATAGATAGATAGATATCGGCATACATCTCTGTCTTGGCATACTTCATTATCTTTCTCAACATTCATTCATCTCCTCGTAAACGCACGTCGATTATTTCGACTTTTTACATGTCCACAAAAATCGCCTCAAGAGCGCTGACAAAAAGGCTAGATCTCAACTCGCCCTGCAGCTACCAAGCGCACGGACAGTTAGAAAATTCTAGCCCCTGATTAGAAATATAAAAGATTTCAATTATAAGCTAGAAAAATTATATGAAATTATGCATTATGTATAGCAATAATTATTCGGTGAAAGTATTTTTGCAAACTTATTTTCTCTAAGACAAGTAGGGTAAGCATGCAGGAGGCTTGACAACAATCCATCAGGTAGTGGATGATTGAGTATCAGCCCCCTTTATCCTACGAATTTACTGTGCGGTTTAAAAAAGGATTTTTGTACTATTGGTATAAATTCGAATTTCACTCAGTATGCGGGACCCTAGTATTAGGTAGTTATCATGTAGTTGATCATGAAATGATCATTCCAATGTGATATGAAGCAGTATTTTTTCTTACTATTTCTCTTGAGTTTGACGTTTAACTTGACTTTCGGGATTGAAAAAAAAAAATACTACATGCCTACCTCTTAGAAATTTTTCTTTTTAGTACTGTTTTCACCTTTAAAAATTTCAAAACTTGAAAGAAATTTCCACTTTTTTGGGAAGTGTGTCCAAAAAGTAATGACTCTAAAACTTTATTCAGAATTCGTAAAATTTGGATGGAAAGTGTGAAAGCTGAAGGCATTATTAGAAAATATGGGTATTCTTCTAAAAAGAAAGAGTATTTTCGTCCTCTCAAACATTCTAGACTACTCAGCCAAATTGGGAACATCATTTATTTCATACTGCTGATAGGTTTTTACTTTTCTGTGATAGAAAAGCAATTTCATACGTACGACCAACGGCGACGTACAAACCCAAAAATCAACGTATAAAAATATTTTCAAGTAAACTGCAAAAATACAAGCATTTCATCAAAAGACAAAACTTTCCTAAAATACACAATTTGAATTTTAAGAAACAACAGAATTACAGTTTTAGTTACTGAAAAAAGAATTAAATAGAACATAAATTGTACTTAATTCAAATTGATTCTTCGAACCTTGATATTCTTATCCCATTTGTAATGTTTTTTTACTGTACATTTTATTAAGCTATAAATATGGGTATATACTGGCTAAAAGGTACCTAACTTACCTACATGTTTTTTTAAACATTTCATATGTTATTAAAAATTAGTTTTTAATTTTCTACACTGCTTCGGCAGAAGTAATATCTTACTTTTATGTAAGGATATGTTGAAAACGTGCTAATTTAATGCTTGCGTATTTTGCAAAGCATCAGGTTCTCGGCGTCCTGGACGTCCACTGTTGACAATCCGTCGGCAGTTTGCGTCAGAACTGCGGGACGTGGACCTGACATGGGAGGATGCGCGGGAACAGGCGGCCGACCGATTATCAAATTGGAGGCAGTTATGGTGTGATGATGATGATGATAATTTTAAAATATCTTTATTTAATTCAAGAGGGCTTTCGTTATCCCAAAAAATTCAACAGTAACAACTGAAAATAACGAAATATTACGTTTAAAAAGACTTGCAAAATTGTTTTTTCTCCAATTTGACATCTCAACAGAGACGAGTAATTTGGATGGGAATATGGATATATCTAGGCGTTTACAGGGCTTGGCGCAATGGTAATACATCATTGGCGCAATGGATGAGTGAGTGTTCACATGTGAAGCGTCGCGCCATTTTATTGTATATTGGCAGATATGGATATCAAATACTAGGTGAAATGGGGAATGTTGTAATACATCAAGTGGCCACTTAACCCAGCCAATGACAGGTCATATGCCCTGTAAACGCCATAGATAACCATATTCCCTTTCAAATTTCTCGTCTCTGTTGAGATGTCAAATTGTAATTATTATTATCCGTAATGGGTGAAATCCAGTTTTTGTCCACAAGTATTTGGACACACTCAAAATGTTGTTTTTTCTTCTTTTAAAAAACGCCTACAGATTATGTTGGTACAGTATACAAAAGTTTTGAAATAGAATTCACACTAATTGTCATGTATGTTTCATTTCTAATATTTTGTAAAATTAACTTATGTGAACTTTACTATTCAGATACGTTTTTTTTGCAGAAAATTTCCATTCCGTGATATTTTAGGCTACAAAATGGAATTTTCAATGATTTTTATGTAACAAAACGTTACAAACCACTTTTCATAAGTAATTTCTAACAGCAGAGGTTCTGTTTTAACTTAGAATGTTGATTTGAGGAACTGGATGAAATTATTATCCCCGGTATGAGGCGGGATGGCGCTGTCCAGTACTTTGTTAGCAACGCGTAAATATAAACAGCAAACATTCAGTGTAAACACAATTATCAGTACAAACACGTTTCTACCCGGACACTTGAGTCAAATCTATTTAATTTTATATTTACACCATAGAAATACGTGGTAGAGTGAAACGCGACGTGTTTCTATGTGACTGACGCTAACGTGAGTCAAGCAGAAAGAAAAATACATTGAAAATGTGTTAATTTAAATAAAAAATTAACAAGCAAAGGTTCATTTTCTCCACTATGCCTAGTGCAACTAAGTAATAATACGCAATAAATTCGTATAGGTAGATATGTCGGTGTTATTTTTGTGGTTTCAAGTAAAATAATTTAGATTGACTAACTAACCAACTAACCATCACGCCATTTCCCCCGAAGGGGTAGGCAGAGAGGATAGAACGCCACACCACTCTGTCTTGGCATACTTCTCTTGCTTCCTCCACATTCATACATCTTTCTCCGCACGCACGTCGATTATTCCGACTTCTTACATGCCCACTTTCAAGCACTTGTTTTACTTGATCATGCCATGTCTTTTTCGGCCTCCTCGACTTCTGCATCCAGGCACACTCTTTCATCATATATTTTTTTTGCCGTTCTTTCATCATCCGTTCGCTCTACACGACCGAACCAACGTAAAAGACCTTTCTTAATATTGTCGATAATGCTTATCTCAGCCTTGTATTCTGCTCTAATTTCATCATTAGTGCACCTATCATACATAGTTTTACCACACATTCGCCTGAGAGATCGCATTTCAACTGCATTCAATCTACTTTCATCCTTATTTTTCCAACTCCATGCTTCGCTTCCATACATAAGGGTTGGTACCAGAACTCCATTATGCACTGCCAATTTAGCCTCTTTTGATAAGCACTTATTGATACTACCGACTTTAAGGCACCATTAATTCTGTTACCGGCACTAACCCTCCTTTCAATGTCCTTATCCATATTTAGATTGAGAAATAAAAATACACGTGTATTGTAATCAAAAATAGCTTTTGTAATTTTCCTTTTAAATTTAATGATCCCTATCCTAGAACTAAAAAAATATCAACTCTTGCTCCTAAATTAGTACGCACTGGTTTTATTGAGTACACAGATGCTCTGCGGATTGCAGAAATTAGGCGTAGTATATTAGCATTGACCGTGAAACCCTCGTGAAACGCTATTGTAGAGAAGATAATATTTTTTCTTTCAACCTTGGTCGCTGGCCCAGTAAAATTTGCACTGGGCAAGAGAACACGAGAATTAAGAGTCATACTAGACGAAATAATTATTACACATTTTACTTGGACACGCCTTGAACTTGCTCAAATGAACTAAGTAATTAATATTAAATTAAACTAAAACGGACTTTATACGGGACGGTAAGCTAAACGCTAAAATCATACCGTTTTGCACACAGCTTCTGCGCGCGCATCACCTGCGTGAACATAACATCTTTGATCGAAATTCAAAATATCGAATATCGACTATTTGACAGGTGAATAGTGTTGCCAAGTTGTAAATTGGTAGAAGTGCCAGAGACAGTATGAATTTTTGATAGTATGGTGGTATAGACAAGGAAAGAGGAATTGGATCAGAAAACAAATAATTACTGGGGCAATTTGTTCCCAGAATGACGAGTCAGTAACAAACCAGCAAATTACCAGTACGGTACGGTATTGTAGAAAAAAATAATTAATATATAAACAAATTCATGTCCTGAGTGACCAAACCCATCCGCCAAACAAATGCAATGCCTTTCTCATAACTGAGTGCAAATGAGGTGTTTAGGACTGACTAATTAATATTTCGTCAACTGTCAATTTGTCCCTTTGTCCCCTGTCATATCCCCTCCTAGCGGCTGGCAACGGAAACTCATTCAAAAGACAGAAGACAGTCGAGTCAATAACCTCGAGCAACATACACCAACAGAAATAGAACCCCCCATCGAACGATAATGCCGGGCCGTGCTCTTGTTATCAAAATCGTTCAAAACCAAGTGAAAAGCAAAAACAA
Organism: Micrasema minimum; assembly: GCA_022494985.1. NCBI lineage: Eukaryota > Metazoa > Arthropoda > Insecta > Trichoptera > Brachycentridae > Micrasema > Micrasema minimum. The sequence continues at coordinate 51,858 of JAGVSP010007204.1, forward strand.
CTAGTGCAATTTGGAGTGTCGTGCCAAGGAGAAAATCGTAAGTTCCTTTTCCCGTCACTTTCCTGGATTGGCATTTGTATTAAACGAACATCGCGTATATTTTTCTCCCGCATTTCTTCAAAATGTGGTACGAAGAAGCGACCACCCTGTTTACAGTCTCAAGGCTATCGAAAGATAATCGAACATTAGAGAAATTAATAGTATGTCAATAAGTTTACCTCTTTTTTAATTATCATAAATTTTTAGAACCATTATTCCATGTTTTCATTCGGTAACACACTTTTAATATTTTTTGAAATCTGTTTCCATAAATTATTTTAAAAAACAAGAAGAAAAACTCTGATACATGAGAGTAATGAGTTCTGTGGTTCTCTTATTTATGCATTTAATCTGTTCCTCTGACAAAATAGGTTTGTCTTTTTTAATGGAATAGTGTACTGCATCCATTACTGTGATACAAAAGGGTTACTAGGAATTCTTGAGACAAAATACATTTTTCAAATTCACTAACAATTTTTTTTTTAATAAATAGATATTTCAACATATTATACGAAGGATAACACTAAGATTTATACATTAATATTTTTATATAATATGCATACCGCACAACTTTTTTAACTCCACGTGTGTCTATTTAAGTATTGGTTGGATATTTTAACTTCTTAAACGTCTTTTTTTTAAAACTTTTTCTGGCTTCGACTTTAAAATTAATCGTTTCATATGGTAAAGTAAAAAAATATTTCAAAAAAACTTCAATTCATATTAGCTCCTAATACAATCGTTTTTTTCTGTAGGTAACACTGTTGTGCGTTCACAAAATTTGCCCGAACATTATAGTATTCTAGTAAGCAGAGGGTTGGTTTTGTCTATGAGCTCTACGTGGCGTAACAAAACTCGTAGTACAACCCAAAAACTGGTGAATCTACTTCAAATATGTGTTTTGACAATTATTGAAAATTGTTTTAATCTGGACGAAAATGAACATCATTGATTTCAAGTCACATTCTTAATAACTTTCTGAACAAATAAAGATTATAATCAAAATTATTTTTTATATAAGAATCAAATATTCGAGTTGGTCATGAACACGCATAGTGTTATTATATTTTTATTTTAAATACATTTATTTCGAAGTAAAACCTTCTTTATGGCAAGTCTGTGGAGTACGTTCTGTGCATCAGAGTCAAGAATAAAGGCTTATGCTTCCGGAAAGTTCTTGAGCTTACACATCATTACCTCCGTACTGGAATAATGATCCTCCTTGCTCCAAACAGCTGCATGCAAGGGGCTTGTTCTTTATACACCCATGTACAGACAATGCCCTAATTACGCTTTTAAATAGATAATAAGGTCCCATTTGTTCTGTAATAGTAAAAAATATAACTAAATAACCATCACGTCATTTCCCCGAGCGGTAATGAAAGCCCCACCCTTTCTCTAGACTGCTTTGAAGACTATTGAGTCTTTTTTCACAACTCTATAGATTATTTTGATGAGCTAAACTGCGATTTTAAGTGTGATAAAAATTCGGATGAATTTAGGTGTTATTTTTCCAGAAGATTAAGGCAGACAGGATACTTCATATTACTATGTCCTGACATACTGCTTTTGTTTCTTCCTCATTCATAATATATATTAATTAGTCTTCTATTAATATTTCATGTGTGATACCTTGGACTGGTACTGAAGCGTAGGACTGATCATCTTGCTTTCATGTTATAAAATGATCAAGATACACTGCACTTGGTGTACCAATGCAGTGCCCTATGCACCGTTGGGTGCGGGTAAGGGAAAGTAGTAGTAGTAGTAGCCTTCTCATGCACGCCGATTATTCCATACAAGTATGTACTTTTTTATTGAATTCTTTCCGCATTTCTCAAAACAAAAGTTAATACAGTTCCAACAATACTTAGTAAAATATTTTTCTTACGTATCTAATAGCCATAAGCATCCACCCTTATTATTTCGAATATATTTATTAATTTATTAACGGCACAAAAATACATACACTTTAAGTACAGTGAAATGCATTAATAAATGGTCTTGTGTCCCTGTTTCGATTTAATTGTCGTTTTTTATTTAACAGCAAATTATTGTACAATAATATTTTGGTTTCATTGAACTAAGAGATATGGAGTGATTTTTAACAATAACAAAATATTTATCAATTTATATCTGAAAATTTTCGTCGAAATTTTATGTCGCTCTTCGTAATTTAATGCAGAGTAATTTCTACGATAATTCAAAACAATTTGTTATGATTAACATTTTCCGAAACTCTTAAGCAATATTAATTATCAACTAGTCAAACGGGCGAAATCTATTTAATGTTTCAAAATAACAGGCTCAACTTTATGAATAATGTTATGCTTTGAATAAGGTATTTTATAAAATTGGCCACAACTTTTTAAATAAAAAAGAAAGGCAAAGACAATTTTAAAAGAATTTTTGGCAGTTATAACTACCTACCTTTGATATTCTCCTTAAAAATAAGTACACAATCTCGATATAATTTTTTTGTGTTTTATTCGTTAAATGCCACATTTTATATTTCTTGAATTTAACATAAACGTTTTCGGAAAAATGTAAATGATGCATAATTCATTTTAATAACAGCAAAATTATTGGACAATGAAATTTAAAAAATCAGAAAATTATAGTTAAATAAATGTATCCCATAATAAACAACATGTAAAATAGTTTTTTTTTTCAATTTTAAAATGAATATCACAATATATCAACTAACTAACTAACTAACCATCACGCCATTTCCCCGAAGGAGTAGGCAGAGAGGATAGAACGCCACACCACTCTGTCCTGGCATACTTCTCTTGCTTCCTCCACATTCATACATCTTCTCATGCACGCACGTCGATTATTCCGACTTCTTACATGCCCACTTTCAAGCACTTGTTTTACTTGATCATGCCATGTCTTTCTCGGCCTTCCTCGACTTCTATATATATGTCAGATTTTGTTATAATCTTTTAATCAAATTTCTATGAATCGAAAGTACATACTTCTTTTGATTTTTTCGTAAGCTTTTAAAATAACTACTTTTAAATCCAGTACATAAAAAAATTCAATCAAAAATAGCCCGGTGACAACCGATGGAGCATTTATAAAAGGGACAGCCCAGGAACCTTCCAGGCGATTCCGTACGGATTCAATAAATTCATTGTAGAAGGATTGAAAAACTTGTATCCAATGAGGAAATCCACTGTTGTTACCGGAATTGAATTTAAATTTTTTTTCGTGTAGACGCGAATATTTAAAAAATTTTGAAGTCACATGAAATATGTCAATGATGTACCCAAAAATAAATAAAAAATGTTGAAAATAGCATTCACTTCAAAATCTTAAGCAATGACGTCACTCCTTGTATCTAAGTGTAGTGTTTTCCGTTTCCGTTTTTAAACCCCCGTGGCCACATTTCGAGAAAATGGACCGCGTTCCATGGCATTTTAATATGGAATACAATCTACATACAAGCATCTATCGCAAAACAAGATGGCCGCCATTCAATCTCCTAAAAACAGCTGTTGACAGTTTAACTGACAGTTGGCTGGAGAAATCGTTTGCATAGATTTTTGACAGTTTTGTTATTGGCTGGAGAAATACCATGCCGTTAGCCGCCCGTTTTTATGACGTCACTCCTGCAAAAATGACGCACTTAGTGCATAGTAGTTTAACAGAAAAATCTCTGATTCAACAAACAATCTCTCCAAAGTACCTAAATATAATATTTTCTTTCACTGATTCGTATTTACTTTTAAATTTAATCAAGTAAGGTCAATAGAGAATATCAATTGATTCTCAACTATCTGCACATGCGCAGCTCCGTTGAATAATTTAATGATAAGAATTTAATTAATATACGACTACTACTACTATTACTTTCCCTTACCCGCACCGTGTGGTGCATAGAGCACTGCATTGATACACGAAGTGCAGTGTATCTTAAACATTTTTTTACATGAAAATAATATGTTCAGTCTTACGCTTCAGTAGCAGACAAAAGTATCACACATGAAATAATAATTTGAAAATCACATGTAAATAAATATTTCATGTTGATCCCCTACGGGAATCGAACCCGCGACCTCATGCACGGTAGCCAAATGTGCTACCACTATGCTGCGAGGCGGAATCCTGTCAAGCATATTAACGGTTGAGATTCTATCCTCAGGCCAATTTAATATTATTAACGTTATTTTCGAAGCAAACAATTTAATTAACCTACCAGAAATTTTGATAATAGCTTAACTTTTTGTGAATTTTAGAAATAGATCGTTTCTTCGAAACGGTTTAAGGTTTCCAAGCAATTTAATATTTCAATAACAGTTATTGAACCCTTTAAGAGTTTTGTTTTTAATTATCCTGTTAAACATTTTCATGTTATTTTTAATGTTGAACATTTTAACAATTTTTTACACGCTTAAAAAATATATAATTCGTGGAATAATAAAAAATGTTTAAACGAAAACAACGATACTTATATTTTATTTACAAAACACAGTTTCAATTAATTATTCAAGTGGTTAAAGATAAAAAGATGAATATGTTCAGCTGAAGAAAACACGTTTTATGAAAATGTTCTCTGAATTTTTTATTCTAGATGTATTTTAATATTACATAGCGAGATAACAATGCGAAGCAATAAGCTTGAAACTTTTAAAACATTAGGCTTAGAAAAAAAGTACTTGGTTTTTCTTGTTCAATAATTTAATCTAAAAAAGCTAAGGGAAAGAATTCTAAAATATCCGATGTCCTTTTATTCGTCGAGGAGAAGATAAAGTGTTCTTTAGGGAGTTTTCAAAAGATGTCCTGAAATTGATACATATGATTGACCCATCAAAAGGTCTCTAAATCCTTGAACCAAATACGAGGGTTATTTTGATCCATTATACTCAACTGAATATGTTTTGTGTTTAAGAAATCTACCCTTAGAAATTAAATGAAGCTTTGGGTAGGTTTTGTCAGCGTAAATGGTATATTTCTTAATTTTTTTTTACAGCTGTGTAATCAGTGATTTTATCAAAACTTTTTGTTTAGGTAAATATACTACAACTTTTGCAGCCACATACCAAACACAGGGATCGGATAATTGTAATATTCTGGCGCCCTACCCCGTGTACAGATTTAATCAATGGTTGATTAAATGGCGTTAATTCATAACACTACTATTATTTTCTCTTAATTTCTTCAATGGTGCATAAGGCACTGCATTGATATACAAAGTGCAGTGTATCTTGATCATTTTATTACATTTTTTTAATTTTTAAATTTTATTTATTTAACCACCTCAACGGGCCAGGAGGCCCAATTACAGAGGGGATCAGTGTCACAAACACCCAGGCTTGAGAAAAATCACTTTTTGTGTTCTCACCGGGAATCGAACCCGGAACCTCCGTGTCGTGAGTCCAGCATCTTAGCCATTACGCTACGTAGGCCGCCTGTAAAACAGTTTTTTTTTTTTAAGTGTGAGTTTAATTATTATTTGCCTTTCTTATAATGTACAAGGCTTATATTTACTTCAAAAGGGTACATGGCTTCTTATTTGCTTTACTTAGATCGGACGGCATAATCTAATGTGGACTAAAACGAGCTACTCCGCATATGCCTTGGATGACGAGACAACCACGGAAAACTCGTCATGGAGAAGGCCGATAACTTAAAGAGTTCTCGGCATTTCATGTCCTACTTTTATTAATTTTATTTATTATATTAACTAAATTTATCATGTATCTCTTGTGATAGTGTTTTGTGATTTATCACGAATTGGATGTCCTATAGATCTTCACCTTGTTTTCTGCATCGCGCCTCCAGCTGCATTTATTTATTCATTTTTTATTTATTTGTTTTAATTTACGGATGATTTTAAAAATCAAAGCATAAAAGGGATAACAAGCAGTAAAAATAAGTGACAAAACTTTAAATTGGTGAAGCTTAGACAGTTAAAATAAAATGTGGACACACTCAAGACAGGATCGGGTCTACTTTAGTGAATGTTTAAATCTTGATAGACTTACACCGAAGAAGTCCAGATCCCGTCTTGATTTTACAATACGACACAATCGAGACAATGGTACATGAAAACCATAGTTAGTTTTGTGGTGACTAAGGAACAGCACGTCATTATTTCTCAACCTACGGACTGGAATACAAAAAGTCACTTGATGTTACAGTAATTCTTTTAAAGCTGAAAAGGAGACGGAAAAAACGGATTAACTTGCATTCATGTAACTAATTATCAATATTCACTGCACTTGGTGCTCCAATAAAGTGCCCATTGGGTGCGGATAAGGGAAAGTAGTAATAGTAGTGATAAATAATTTACATCAATGAATAATATCTTTATAAGACAAGCAACGGTTTGGTTATATCCTATTTGCATACAAGCAACAGTACATTGATGAATGGATAAAGAAGGACGTAAAAAAGTAAACCTCACGGTTTTCGCCAGAAAATCAATAGTTGAACTATTGAAGCCAAATTTGTGTCGCCGGTAAATAAACTAAGTCCTGAATACTAATCTAACAATTGTGTTAATTGGCTTGAAAAACAAACCCCTCTGGGGCGGCTGCGTGACTTCATTTAGCAGTCACTTCTTGCTTTCATTCCATTTTAAACTTCGTTTCAGATACGATCTCATAAAAAATGTATGAAACTTTAGACTATGGCTCTCAAAGTGGTGAAGCAAAAACGAATTTTGAAAATACGAAATATTTCAAATTTTCTTATTCATATTTATTTTTTATCTTAGACAGGCACACGCTGGATTCACGACAATCAAAGACAAGATCATAAAAATTTAGATGTTTTTCTCAAACTTGTAAGATATGCTCTTCCTCTCAATTATTCGGTGGTGGATCTTGGATCTTTGATGGTGATCATTGAACATTGAAAATACTTAAGTGGCAATCTAGAAAAGAGCAAGGAAATGTAGGAATACCGAAACAAGATGGTCTTAGATGTGGTCTGATGACATAAAAGACGGTGCAGCATAGCGGCGCCGCACCAGCGAATGATCAATGTTATCATGGTCATCATAACACAAGTAGAGAACTATGTCTAAAACCTGAATAAAGACGGCTAAGGAAGAAGAAAAAGTAATGCAAAAGTCGATCATTTCTCTCAATCAAAAAATCTGGATTTATAAGTAAAGGAAGGCCAAAAAAGACATGGCATGATCAAGTACAACAAATACTTGAAAGTAGTCGTGTGAAAAGTCGGAATAATGGACGTGCGTGCATGAGAAGATGTATAAAGGTGGAGTAAGTAAGGGAAGTGTGCCAGGACAGAGTGATGTAGCGTTCTATCCTCTTTGCCTATCCCTTGTGATGGTTTGTGAGTTAGTTAGTTAGATATGTATTTTTGAATTGAAGTAGTATACCCATACGAATCGTCTCAACATTTTGCCCCCATATTGTGGTTGCATATTGATTTTGAATACTAATGTCTCCTGAAAAATACATTTTTTTAAATTTGAGAGAAATGCTAACGTTTTTGCATAAAACTGCACCATCTTTAAACTTAATAATATTTTGTTGTCTGCTTTTAATCGAGCATTTTTTAAAAATATAGTTCGTTGGAGCTAGTTCATGGGCATAGTGGCTTTCCCGGTAAACATTGTTTTTCACTTTCTCGGTTATAATACGTAGTTTCTTACAGAAAAGTTGAGAAACTCTGCTCTCGGTTAAAGGGTGTCAGAAGCGTAACCTGACTCTGCTATCGATGCGATGTGAAACCGAGATACGAAACGTGAGAATAATAAGCTAAAAAGTGGACTTATCAGTTTTACACTAATACAAGCGCTTCTGGAGGCAACGTTTTTCTTCAAGCTCTATTTTCTTTTTTATCTCTTTATTAAACTGAAGAAGAAATGTTGGCTATCAATTTCTTTTGTATTTCAATAATACTTTAAATAATAAAACATGTTTTTCAGTTACACGTTACTCAGAATATATTCAACGGGTAAGTTAAAAGCAGATAACGTTAAAATACCATGGAAGAAAAATTTGACCGTAAATTGTATAAAATTAACTTCTAGTCCTTTTTACACACAATTAAATATTTTTTGTTATTCAATTGATGTCAGGGACTTCGAATTATAAAATATAGTATTTTATTTGTTCTATTCACAAGCGCAACTTTTAATAAATAACTGATCCTGATAATAATGATATAAAAATGAATTTCGTTTCGTCC
>JAGVSP010007209.1:0-28624 GCA_022494985.1 Micrasema minimum
ATTGTTGTTAGTATATAAGAAGATTTTTGTATTAATTTTAATCAGTGTTTTGAAAATGTCCTAATAAGACGAAACGCGTCGACGACAAAAGTGTTTTCAATAAAAAACCTGTGTAAGAACTCTTTGTGTTTTAATTAAATACAATTTTTTACCTAAATAAAAATGGAGTTCTACGAACTAACCTCAAAAACAATCAGTGTAAACGAATACAATTTTATTGCAATAACATTTCGCAATATGAATACTATACCGTATTAAGTCTTTATTGATCGAAAATGAACTGAGTATACCACGTCATATCTCAAACCAATCGCCACATTTCTGTCCAAGATACATGTTTACATCTCTTTCCTTTGTCAAGATATTTTATTTTGAATAATCCAATTTCAAAGAAACAATACTGAAATAAAATCACATTTTTACGATTGACTCAAAAGTTGACTTGTTTGAGTTAGTGCAGTTTAGAATTCACGGAGCGATTTTCTTAGAAAAAACAAAAGGATTGGAAAATAAAAATACAACAACAAAAAACTTCCTTTAACGTCGTAGTTTTTTTCTGTAGTAAAACTTATAGCGTCTGTTTGTAGAAAAATGAGCTTTATTCGCCTGTTTAAAATCGAATTATCTACCCTTAGTTCCCTATTAAATATATATTACGGATTTTATCACTAGTGGTTAATTCACTGAAAATATTAAAGTACCACTTAGATTTAATTAAATGTGTGAAGAAAAAGAATTCCATAAAGGCAATTTGTCTAAACGCTTAGTTTAACAATAGTAGATAGGTACTCTAAGGATCCCAGACTAACCCTCGCCTTGCGGCGATGTAACCCGCGTTGCAGAATCTTACTTAATAATTAATATCTCAGTAAATAATCAAAATATAACATTTTTATTTTCGCTAATCTTCAATCAAACATTTTTACACCGGAAAAAAATAGTTGATACGAATAAGAATTGTGGGTAATTACGATAAAAATATTTTTTAGCTGCATGTTAGAGAAATTTTATACGAACATCGTGTATTTTGCAGTAAACATAGGACTTTATAACTTTTTAATGCGCTTTTCAGCTTTAAAAAAAATGAAAATGAGTTATTATGACAGACAGAGATACTAACTATACATTGATAAAAAAAAACCTGTGTGCAGTTCACACCAGGTAGAAGTGAAACCTTAATAAAACTAAGCTGAGAGAGAATGAGATAAATGCAGTATCAGGAGTGGGATAATTAAAGGATTTATTTATTATAAATATTGGTACCCAGTTGATAATATTTTTTCATTTTTTTATTCATGATCCATGTCTTCAATTTCTATATCTGTGAAATACCGCGTCAATTACTGTTTTTGATCGCGTTGTCGATTCGGTGCGACTACTGCACATTTTTAAATTGAATTTGTTGTCAAGGAATTCAATCAAAGACAGCGCTGTATCCAGTGCAAAATTTACATTAAAATCGCCAGTTAAAATCATTGGAATTTTATCGTAATCTTTATGAAGGATCCGCGATACTTCTGGTGTGTATTTCCGTAAAATTTTATCTTGTTTATTCATGTTTTCGAAGTCATAGCTTCATTATTTGGAAGCAAATATGGAATTGATTAATTCCATTCTGCATTACTCAGAAGTAGAAATGGAATTAATATATTCCCTTTTACGTTACTCGGAATCATAAAAGGAATCAATTCATCTTTACTGCATAGAAGGCGACCAATTTGTAATGAGTTCTGAATAGATTCTCCTGGAACCAATTCCTTTTTCACAACTGGGCAGGCACACACACATACATTACAAACTTACTACATGCATGCGCACAACGCTTGGTAGACAAGAGTGTGGAGGCTACGAAGCACCGCACACAGAGAAGACGAAGATAATAGGAAACGCTATACAACTGTGTTCTATCTCATTATCTCGCAGGCTAAATCCCATAGATCTATATGTTTGTCTCTTTTTAGTGTCGCTTTTTCGTTTCATAGAGTTTCAAATCACTCCCAACGATTCTAAAGAAGTTTTCACTTCAAGAATACAGTTGTAAAAGTTATGAATCAATATTTTGAATGGGTAACCCAAGGTTACATTACCGGATTCCGTGGATCCTTTCCAACATAGTACTTTACGGGTTAAACAAAATTTACTGACATAATCAGCACAAGTTACGTTTACAAACTAAAAATACCAGGATAATTATGTTCATAGGACCTCATTACAGTTCTAAATGAGTCTCGATATACGACCTTTGTGTGAGATCCAATTAGTTCACAAGAGCGGGTCTCTGAGTGTACATTATTTTTCAATTTTTCCAGCCGTAAGCGTCGGCGTCGCTCGTGGGCGTCTGCGTCGTTTCGCAGCGGAGTTTGATATTTATTCCGGTACTGGTTTTCAAATTAAATATTAAATTCAATTGTCCGACTCAATACGCTGCGTGGGGTAAATGGGGATAGCGGGAGAGATCCAAGTTGCCCTAGTTTTTGTTAGACGGCCCAAACTATATATGAAAAGCATTGATCGCCAACCGTAACTGAATCACTTCTTATTTAAATGAAATGACTTCACAGTGTCATGTTATGTTTTAATTGACAAACATATGGTTTTAATTTAATAATGTGTCGTATTCCCTGAACAATTAAATTTGCATTTTTATTATTATTTCTTAAATTGATAATTATACGAATTTACATATATTCGGCGGCTGTGATAATATGATTTATATATCCATTATTGTAGTACTAATTCCTTTATTACCACTAAATAGTGCAAAGGGCACTGTTATTATTGTACAATAAATGTAATGAACCCAAAAAAAAAAAGCTGAACCAAAATAAAATAAAACTAAACAAGTCCAGAAAAAATCTTTGGATATCAAATTGAATGTAGCGAATATTAGGTCCTTACATATGAAATTGGCGTTTTGTATGGGAGGAACATAAAGTTGATTTTTTAAAAATATAATATATTTATTTAATCAAAGTATGAACCATTGCTGTCTATGCACTTTTGCCATCTCATAGGTAGTTCATCGATCCCTTTACTAAAATAACCATTCGGACGGGATTCAATAAAATCTTTGAAGTCGGTTTGGACTGCCCCATCGGAGTTGAATTTTTTCCCTTGCAAGAAGTTACCCAAGTTTCGAAAAAAATTGTAATCTGTTGGGGCAAGGTCCGGAGAGTACGGTGGATGTCTTAGACATTCCAATTGAAGCTCTTCTAATTTGGTAGCCGTCCGTTGTGCAGTGTGTGGTCTAGCGTTATCATGAAGCAGCAGTGGCCTAGAGCGATTAACCAGCCTCGGTTGTTTAGCAGCTAGCTTTTCCATCATGGTTTGCAGTTGCTGACAATAGACATCTGCTGTAATCGTCTGGCCAGATTAATGGATCCAAAATCCACATAAAAAACCAAACACTAATAATAATGGTTTATTATAAACAACATTTTGAGTGTGTCCAAATACTTGTAGACAAAAACTGGATTTCACCCATTACGGGCTAATAATTACAATTTGACATCTCAACATAGACGAGATACTTGGAAGGGAATATGGATATCTAGGGGTTTATAGCCCTGCAGGTCATAAGCCCTGTAAACGCCTAGATATCCATATTCCCTTCCAAGTTTCTCGTCTATGTTGAGATGTCAAATGGTTTATTATATTCATTTGTGACTGGGCATGATTTTTTGTTGTCCAGCAATGTGTTTAAACGTTTATCATTAATTTTTGTAACAACATTTTGAACGTATACAAAAACTTGTAGACAAATTACTGGATTATACCCATGCTGGGCTGATATCAGATATTATTGATATCTCAACAGAGACAGAGAAACTCTGGAAACGAATGTGGGTTATCTAGGCGTTTACAGGGCTTATGACCTTAACCCACTTATGACACTTATGGCTTTACCTACACCAATGAAAAAAATGCTTAACTATCTTCTCAACAGATGTCACTAGAGGAAAAAAAAGTTAAAAACTTTCGATAAACAAACTCAAATGTGGATACTTCTGTACCAACTCGATATATATAGTAGTTTCAAAAATTTGTCATAAATGGTTGTCAGATGATGGGCGGAATGGGGAATATTGTAGTACATCAAGTGGCCACTTAACCCAGCCAATGACATGTCATAAGCCCTGTAAACGCCTAGATAGCCCACATTCGTTTCCAGAGTTTCTCTGTCTGTGTTGGGATATCAATAATATCCGTTTATCATTCAAGTCGTTATTATAAAATCGTAGAACACTTGTTTACCACTACTGGTTAGGAGAGTCAAGTGTGTCTGGGCATCTTGAGAATTACATAATACATATTGGTGGCCTTGGTTGAAAACGGCATTCTCGTTTTTAGTATTTCACAACAATGCTCCACATTTTACGAATACATGCCAGGCCAATGTAACATGCAGATAGATGCTTCAATGTCGGAAAAAACCGTTTTCAGAAAAAAAGGTCTGACCTACTTGTTACATTGAAGTTAATTTTAACAAGGTATTTTTTTTTTCTTTCTGACCTTTAAAACGTTTTTTCAGATGATTTCAGAGTGTTTTTTGAATTCTTCTAAACAATTTTTTAATCTTTTTCTAAATACATTTTTTAAAATGAATACAAATACTTGTAGACAAATTACTGGATTATACCCATGCTGGGCTGATATCAGATATTATTGATATCCCAACAGAGACAGAGAAACTCTGGAAACGAATGTGGGTAATCTAGGCGTTTACAGGGCTTATGACCTGTCATTGGCTGGGTTAGGTGGCCACTTGACGTACTACAACATTCCCCATTCCGCCCATCATCTGATAACCATATATGACAAATTTTTGATGGGCTTGGATGGAATGTTGTAGTACGTCAAGTGGCCACTTAACCCAGCCAATGACAGGCCATAAGTCCTGTAAACGCCTAGATAACCCACATTCGTTTCCAGAGTTTTTTCCGTCTCAGTTGGGATATCAACAATATCATTTTTTAATTGTTAAAAGTAATATTTGCGTTCTTCTAATGAAAATTCATATTTATATATTTGGAGGTGCGTTCAAATGGAGGAAATTCTACATAAAGTAAGAAACAAGCTGTGGCGTGATAGAGCAGGATTCTAAATGAAATCAAGGATCGTAGTGATCTTATCTGGACTCCATGATTCAACACACTAGGCTACAATTCAGTTCGATTGAAAAGAAAACTTAATTAACTAACCATTTAATGTAAAAATGAACCAAGTTGTGGTTCTTAGATTAGTCACAAACTTCCTAGGATCTAAATCCATTCCGCTACAACCTATTTCCTGTTTTCTGGTACATCCGCTTCCACCAATTAGAAAGTAGTTTAAAGTCTTATATACGTATGTATTTTTTTAGTTTACCTTACTGGAATAAACCCATGCTAACGTAATCGTTTACAATATTCATAATAATTTGGCAGAAATCTAATAGTTTATATGGTTTTGCCCTGGTGAAACTCTTTGGTAATAATGTCATCGTGGGACTCTCAACCAGAACCGGGAGCAGGGGCGTGAAGGACCACCAGGAACAGTGAAGTATCCCTGGAATACTCAAACAAACCTGGAATCAAATGAACTTTTGACTTTACTACGATTCCGGGTTTTGGGATTACGGATGCTTGGGATGGAAATACAGAAGTTTACCTTGAAGAAGACAATAGGAGCTGATAAAGGTGGGGCATGAGTTTCGAAAAGGTGTCCAATACATTTCTTTAGAGAGCATCATCACCATGACTAGACCAAAAATAAAAATACAAAATGCTGTATTTCCGTTCCAACTTAAGCCTTCTTCGCGGTTTTTATCCTTGGTAACATTCTATCTTGCATTTTCATAGGCTACTTGGATATTTCCTGTTCTGGTTTTCATTCCCTAGCTTACTAATTTTACATTCAACTACTTCAGAGTGAGTTGCTTCAACTATTTTTAACCCCTTTAATCCTTCCCTAGTTCTTACTCCTTCATATACTACTCCTGTCTTCCTCACAGTTCATTCACTTCTTCCTACGCAGGTCTCCTCCGGGCCGCTTCCGTACCCGTCTACTTGGTTAGAACTTTCGGTCCTCATCAGGTATTCTGGCTACGTATTCCGCCTACTGCAGCCTTTGTTAGTCATTGAAACGGCGCGTCGTTAGGTTCATTATTAATAACATCGAAAAGGTCAAACAGAATATCATTTTTAGGAATTTTTATCAGACGCAACAAAAAAAGAAAATACATTGCCGCTTTATTTATGCTGCATAGCAAACACGGCAAAATAACCCAGAAAAACATAATATTATGTACACAGAAAATACTTAAAATAATGAAAGAGATTGAACAGGTGGTGGCCCAGTGGTGGCGTCGCCATCTCTGAGTCTAGAGATCCCCGGTTCGAATCCCCACTCCGCCACGACATGTTCCTATTTAAAGATTGCCCCAAAAATGCTTAGCTATTTTCTCAACAGATGTCACCAGTGAGAAAATCTCTAACAATGCGAAATGACGAATAAATGTTTAATAAATTTACAAGTTTCGAAATTTGTCATATTAGCTTGTAATACATCAATGTCGGCCACTTAACCCAGCCAATGACAGGTCATACGCCCTGTAAACGCCCAGATAATCCATATTCGTTTCCCGAGTTCCTCTGTCTCTGTTGATGTGTCAATAATATCCAAACGTTCTGTCTAAGTACTTTGGATGTAATGCAAAAAATCATAGGTATATATTTAGGTCCGCCTGTATGTTAGGAAATTGTAAACAGCTACCTACGAACGTGGGCGTTGGTGGTTTACGGTATAACGTAGATGGATATTTGCAATGCAAATTATGAAACCGCTTTCACTCCAAAGTCATCACTTCTGTTGGACGAGCTTCCTAAACAGATTTAAATCTGCTTTCTAGCCATCCTTCAGGCTTCTCCCTATTCGAGATTGTTCAATTTATAGGGGTTACATCCATAGATTTAGTATACGTTATAACGCTCAACCCCTACATACAATTTTTAATACCCATTTAATTTTTAAACACAAAACGTACACCCAAAGTGTTAATATAACATTTTGTGAAAAAACTTTTCAATTAAATGAGGTTTTTTTTCTTCTATTTTCTTACTACTACTACTTACTATTGTCCCTTATTCGTACCCAATAGTGCATAGGTACACCAAGTGCAGTGTATCTTGATCATTTTATTACAAGAAGGTAAGATGATTAGTCTTACGTTTCAGAACCAGTCTAAAGGTTATTGCACATGAAATATTAATATGATAAATTGCAAGTTAATAAATATTTTCATGTTGAATTGTGTGGATCGTGAATCATGTGGAATTGAACACCGCGACCTCAATCACGGTAGCCAAATGCGCTACCACTATAATACGAGTGGACATAGAGGACACAGTTTATTTTCTTAGAGGGAGTATTGTCAAATTAACAACAAACAAACAACTTAACTAGATAGATTTATGGACACGTTAAAATTGCGAAAAAATGCGCAATGCAAATGACATAATATGTTTATATTATTAAGTTGTATTTATTTTTTCACGAATGTTTCAAGTTTTTAAGATTGATGATAACAATTAGAAAGCGGGAAAAGTTTTTGGCTTTTTACAAATAAAAATTATAAAATTCTAAAATTTATTTGACTTTAAAATAAGATCGCTGTATTTTTTTGAGGGCTAAATGCTAAGGGCTATATAAGGAGTGGCATTCCATACTTGAAAAATATTACCGTGCCTAGAGACAGCAGAGCTAGTGACCCACTGCATCATTTGCTAGCTCATCACTAGGCATCTACGTCATCACTAGACAGCTACGTCACACGCTTGAAAATCTTTGGAAGGTGGAATTTGATAGTAAGTGGTGTTACGAAATCAACCCTAGGAATCGTATATTATTAGAAAATCAGTATGGAAACACTTTATTTTCTTTTACGGAGGCTTTATGCCCTATTTTACAACAATCACAATAGAACTGCCTTGCGTAATGAACATTAAATTTATCGGTTCATCGAATTCAACCTGAAATAATAATATTAATTCGATACAAATTCGTACAAACACACATTTTCAGCTGTGCCAATATCATGTTCATACAAAAAACAAAGTTCTCTCCGAAATGTTATTGGTAGGTACTAAGGGGTTCAACCTTTCCCCTTATTTTTTGTATTTCTGTTGTATTTAGTCCAAGGAAACAATTAGAGATCTATAATAATACATCTGTCCTATAATATGGAACCTACTAAAGCTTGTTTTAGGATAGATAATTCCAGTATTTTTACTCAGAAACAAAAACACTTACCGGTCGAAGGCCCTTGGAAAAATAATTCAGTAATATATATATAGGGTGGATTGAACTTAAACGTTCAAAAGAGAAAAAAAGTTTTGTCCTTCTAGAATAATCTTCATAATAACCTTCTAGCAAAATTTTTTATTTTCATAATAATGTATATAGATAGCTTAAGTAGAATTTTTAATCAATTTAATCAAAATAATTATAATACCCAGTATTCAGAATTGGTTATCAACATGTAATTCTTGTGTCAACATGGAATTCTCCATATTATTCAATGTAAAAAAAATACGTATTTTTTTAACATTTACTGGTAATATTAATAAGAGGCCGGATTTCAATTGTATTGCAATCGGATAAACGGTTTACGAACGTATAGAGGACAAACAAACAGACAAACATACTATTGATATCTCAACAGAGACAGAGAAGCTCTGGAAACGAATGTGGGTTATCTAGGCGTTTACAGGGCTGTATGACCTGTCATTGGCTGGGTTAATGGCCCATTCCCCATTTCCGCTGTCATCTGACATCTGACAACCATGTTATGACCAATTTTCGAAACTTGTATATATCTTAGGTGTATAGAACTATCCGCATGCGAGTTGTTATTTCGACAGATTTCGAATTACTGCATCTATTGAGAATAAGTTTAAAGTATTTTTTTTGGCGATCTACATTATTGGTGTAAGTAAGGTTCGAATCTGAACTTTATTACCTACTACAGACTCTGAAGATGTCTCTTCAATTTATTTTTACTTTTTTATTTTAACCAGTAAATATTTTGTGAACAACATTTTGAATGATACAAATACTTGAAGACAAAATACTGGATTATACCCATGCTTGGGCTGAGATATCAGATAATTTATTGATATCTCAACAGAGACAGGAGAATGCTCTGGAAACGAATGTGGGTTATATCTAGGCGTTTACAGGGCTTATGACCTGTCATTGGCTTGGTTTAAGTGGCCACTGACGTAATACAACATTCCAGCATGGTATACATCCAGTAATTTGTCCTACAAGTCATTTATATTCATGTCAAATGTTGGGTTCAAAGACAAAACATACATTCACTGTTTTAATATATTATCAAAGAAAAGGTAACATAATTTTACATTAATACAAGAACAATTATGTTTGTATTAAAAAGGGTCAGGTGTTGAGCTTAAAGTTTTTTCTTGTAACCCCAATAGAAAACGACCTCCTGTAACAAAAAGATCTATCAGTACTTCGGAATTTAGGAACCCATGTTTATATAATATAATCCCGTGAAACTTTTCCTGAACTAAGTGTGATGTGTAAGTATAATAAGGTTCCCCTAGATTAAGTGTTAAGTAGAATATTGAAGGCACTTTTTGGCTAAAGAGCTTTATGCAAAATAGCCCCGTTGAAGATTTACCTTTTGGCCTAAGTTTGCATAGCTAAAAGTCCATCCCTTGGGGAAATTTTCTGCTTTCTGTCAGCTATTACACAAGACTGTAAAGACAAAATTTGTCTAGAGGCGTTAAACGGAATTCAATGTAGATCGAATAATTATGATAAGCGTCTTTAATACAATTAAATTAGATTTATTCTACCTAATCAATCTTACAAATGGGAGTTTTTAGGTTTCAAATCTGTGAAAATCGGGCGTTCCTCATAAAGTTTTACTTATAGCGGAGTAGAATATAAGTGTTTTGATGAATTACTATTTAAAAGACGCTTCATAATACATATGTTTTTTTAAAATTAATAGCGTTTGCTTTATATTTACTAATGCAATTTTTTTGTGATTTGTATTTTTATGGGAGTTTGAAATCCTGGAGAGATAACAAAAATAGCCATTTTACGCTAAACAAAAAAAATAATTTACGGTGATGACATTTAATATAAAAATCCAAGGATACCTTACAACAAATATTATGGTAACAATAAAACCCTAGTTCCCTATATCCTTAAGGAATAAGTTATAAAACAAGACATCAAAAATCGCTGTTTGTGTTACATTTGGTAGCTATTCCCTTTTTACACCCATTATTATTTTTTTTATCTAAGGAATTATCACATACTATAGTAGAGTCGTTTTAAAAAAGCCATTAAGTACAAAATCACCAGTATTGCAATTTTTCTATTTACCCCTTATAAGTCTGTCATTTGCTATGCTTAGTGTATAGCTAATATTAATTAGAAATCGGGGGATGAAAAATTGACAAACATGCGTTTTTCAAGTATATATTTTTTATATTCTACACATATCCACCGAGTGTCAATTTATCAATCTACTCCTTACAAACATATTTATATATTACTGGTCTATTTATTAATAATTAGCAAAATCAATAAAAGTTAATAATTAATGGAAGAGAAGGTAACTTAGAGTGGCGATACAAATATGTTCTCTCTACTTGACTCCTTCGTGGAAATGTCTTAAAGAAACACCACACTACGTGACACGCAGCCTCTTACATAAACCTATACCTCGCTTTTTGAATATATCGTATAACACAGCAACATAAGCCGAAAAATTTTTTCATACGTAGAAATCTGATCAGATTGGTATTTCATGGTTCTTAATTTTTTTAGTTTTTGAAAAGGAGATCATTAAAAAGTAAAAAAAAAAAGTCGTTACTGGACACCCATCTGGTCGATCTCTACAACGCGTGAAAAGAATTATGAATTTCCAGGAAAACTCGAGGAATACGTTTGAAGGGAAAGCGGCCGCAAGTCACGTGGTGTGTTATGCTATTAACATCACATAGTTTTGCCTGTTTTTATAAAACCTAAAAAACTGCGATGTCGATTCTGTGTATACTAATTTCTGATTTTTAGACAAAAGACACGCACTTATAGACGTTTCTTAAGATTATATCTTACAAAAAGTGGGTTGGGGGTGGGGGGGGGGGGGTGGGGGGGGGGGGGGGGGGGGGGGGGGGTGTGGGGGGGGGGGGGGGGGGGGGGGGGGGGGGGGGGGGGGGGGGGGGGGGGGGGGGGTTGGGGGGGGGGGGGGGGGGGGGGGGGGGGGGGGGGGGGGGGGGGGGGGGGGGGGGGGGGGGGGGGGGGGGGGGGGGGGGGGGGGGGGGGGGGGGGGGGGGGGGGGGGGGGGGGGGGGGGGGGGGGGGGGGGGGGGGGGGGGGGGGGGGGGGGGGGGGGGGGGGGGGGGGGGGGGGGGGGGGGGGGGGGGGGGGGGGGGGGGGGGGGGGGGTTTGAGGTGAGGGGGGATGTATTTGTGGGGGGGGGGAATTTGGGGGGTGGTGGGGTTATTGTGTGTATGTTTTGTGGTGTAAAGGGGTGGTTTGGTGGTGGATGTAGGATTAGGTTGGGTGTTTTATTTGTTGTGGTTGTGAGTGTTGTGGGGGTTGGGGGGTGGTGTTGGTTGGGGTGTGGTGTGTGGGGGGTTGAGGGTTGGGGGGGGGGAAGGGGGGGGGGGGGGTTTTTTGTTGTGTTTGGTGGGGGTTGGTTGGGTGGTGTAGGGGTTTTGGGTGGTGTTTTGGTGGGGTTGTTGTGTTGGTTGGGGTTTGTGGTTTGGTTTGGTTTTGTGGTATGGGGTGTGTGTGTAGGGTGGTTTGGTAGTTATGTATGGTTTTGTGGTGGTTGTGGTTTTAGGGGGTGTTTGATTGGTGGTTGTTGATGTTGAAATAGAGGGGAATTGTGTATGTGGAGGGGTGATTTGTATTTAGTGAGGTGGTTTTATAATGTGGTGGGGGGGGTGGTGTAGAGTGTGGAGGGTGGGATTTTTTAGTTTTGAGAGTGGGGGGGGGTTTTTGGGGTGAACCTATATTTTGGAACAAAATGGTATTGTATGGGATGTTTTTCCCATATCGAAAATTCATTCCTTAAGTTATGGGTAACTTTACAGCACACTGTATATGCTCTTAAGAAAACTACACTAAACACGCGCGGTGGCAACTTAATTCAATCTCCACTACTACTACTCCTATCTCCATTTGTCATAATTTTACGGTGCATTTTTTCTCTATCTCCATTTATAAAGAAAATAACGTGTATTAAATGTGTTTTTTCAAAAATTTATAATTCATCGGATTCAATCATGACTCTAATGAAGACCTTGAAACAGTAAAATAGAATTGAATTATAATTTAAGGAAGATCATCAATAAAACCTACTCCTGTGAAGAAATGTTTGTAACTGGCGATAGAGAACTTAAGCACTCAGGCAACGATTTGGTAAGTATATCAAGACCGCATGAAAATGAATATTTTTGTTTCATATACGTCCAGTATTTTAATCCCATGAATTATAAAATAATAACCTCGTGAGGAGTCACTTTTGTCCTATTTTTTTGCTAAAGTTAGGGATTGGTAGAAAATAAACTCAAATACGTATCAAAGCGTAAATTTATAGTTTCTGCGGAATAAACATCGCAAACTATTTACTTACTTCCTCAAGTTAAATTAACTGAAACCATTTATGTGCTGACAGTTCTTTTTGTAGAATATTCTTAAATAACTTGAATTTTTATGTATTTATTCTATTTAATTATGCAACAAGCGCCCGGAACTAAAGGCCGAAACTTCGTCGAATCAAAGTAAAAAATCCCACAATTTCATATTGAATATTTTTAATAAGTTTAGAAATAGTTATTATAATTTAATGCGTATAATATATGATAAAAATAGGTTTGATTGATTTTTGAACTGTGACTTTCAAGATTCATAGTATCCATAGAGCATGTATTGTATCAAAAGCTGCGACATTTCGTGTGAACATTTTGTACCAGCTACAATAAAAGTTTTATGAGCTAAGACTACAATATGCAAATATGTAAAGGTAATATATGATTGGGGATAATACTAGCCAACTCAACTTGGCATAAAAAAGTAAGTATGATTTTTCTAACGTAAACGACATTTTTTATCATTATTTATTTTCAGGCTCCCCTAATATTACATTAATAAGTATATAAAACGTATAAATGGAGTTTAAAACTGAAACACCAACTACCCATATATTTATAAATAATTTTATCCAGAATTAATATGTAATTTTTTTTTATTTAATATTTATTTGTGTAATAAGAATTAAAAATTATTGAATTAAAAAAAATACAACATAATAACTATATATCCAAGACCTATGTTTTCAAATATACAAAACCAGTCTACAATAACATATCAAGATCGTTTAAGAATTATGTTAAACGGCCGCCTGAAGGACAAATAGATAAATCCACGCTAACAAAAACCAAGGAACATTCTACTATAATTTATTATGAAGGATAACAATACACAGCCTACAGCTCCCAAGACAAAGACAATACTAACACAGCCCATTCACACTATCTTGACATTAAGCACAGAATTAGAAACCAAAGACAGGACTAGACAGTAGACAAGGACACATTTTGTATAAAAATATGCTTTTTTTATTCGTCATAATGAAATTCGCGCCCTACTCTTGCGCAATAATGCAACTCCCCACAAACAAAAATTTTTTCAGGAGAGCATTTATGGAGTTTTAATGAGACACAAAAATCGATAAACAAATCTCAATCTTAACCACCTAAATAGGCGGATACATAAAATACGAAAATTTGGTCAATATTTCAGTAGATATACTAGGTACTTCCTTG
Source organism: Micrasema minimum (assembly GCA_022494985.1). Lineage (NCBI taxonomy): Eukaryota > Metazoa > Arthropoda > Insecta > Trichoptera > Brachycentridae > Micrasema > Micrasema minimum. The sequence goes on from JAGVSP010007209.1 coordinate 13,856, forward strand.
GAGAAATCACTAACATATATAAATATAGAAAATAAATATATACGTTTCCATGCATTTCTGTCCAACATGCGTAACAAAATATCGTATTTTTAAGATATGACATTGTTGACAGGGATGAGCGAAATGTTGCCAAAACATGCCAGAAAAGATTGTAGCCATTAAAAAAACGTATATCAATAGAAGGAGATAAGGCTTAGTGTAAAAAAAACATCTAATGTAACACCCCTAATTAATAGCGTATACTGTAAAAACTCAATATACACCGTCCAGATCATAATAATATAACGGAAAAAGATTATAAACATATCGAAATAGCAAAACCACCATGTACAGATCAAAACGCTACTGATTATTATAAATGATGCTATTACGGTATGTGTGCAATTTACCAATGAATGCCTGACAAAATCGCTCGATGGGGAATTTATAGTCACAGTGGCACACATAATATTCTTCGCGATAATATTGGGGAATTAATTGCTGTATATCCAACAAAGTTATTTTTCCTTTTTGCTCAGTTTTTATCGTTCCTCCCACATGAATTAACCGCCTAAGTTTTTGAACTAAATCCAATGGGTAATAAATAAACGACCGATTATATCCATTAACGAGCAGCCACAATACCCGTGCAACAGTAAAAAAAATAAAAATAATAAGATGCCGAAATAGCCCTTAGTAAAAATAGTGAAAAATACCATAAAAATTAAAAAAATCCTTAAAATAAAGACGAAACCGGATAAAACATGATTAGATTAAAAAGGAATTCCTTACTTAAAAAAACAAATTAAAACAAAAAAGCGCCCACGTCCAAACAAACTAACTTAATACAATAAAAAACAAAGTAAAAACAGTTTTAAATGAAGACCCACAGTAATATACAATAGATGAAAAATAAACGATTTCAAGATACAAATAAAATACCTATAAACAATTTAATCATTTTATGATAAAATTACCAGTATTAAAGGGTAGAATAATGTCGATAATAGGTATATTTTTATACCCGAGAATCTATGATTACTGTTTTCGCTAACATAATTAGTAACTAGCTCAACCAAGACGGCTAGTAATTATGTAGACAATGATCAAAGTATTATTGACTTACTCGCATTACAATGAGAACCATTACGTTTACCGTATGTACCAATAAGAAATACGTAATAACTGCTTAAGGACACATAGTATAAGTGAACGTGTCATCACGATAATGCACAATATCAAAGTGACATAGATCATCCAATCTAGATCCACAACCTGTACAGAACAAATAAACGTATGTGTTACTGTAAATTATTGCTATACTTTATTGATTCGTGAACATTTAAAAGTGTGTGTTAAAATAAACATGTGTATTATGTAAAACGATAAAAATGCACTAAGAACCAACAATTTAAATAAAAGAGCTAGTGTTATAAACAGAGCAAGAATAAACTCAAGTACACCAATTAACGTACAACTTGACGTCGGCAACCGTAGGCAGTCATCAACATCATCCCGATAGAGGTCCACAGGCTGGCCATAGCCACCCGCAGCCTTCTCCCCTCATTTCTGTACCATCTTCCCGTCCCCAACCAGCAGACTTGCCAGGCATACTATCCTGATGTCGTCCACCCATCCAACGTTGGACGAGCCTTGGGAGTCCTCGTGGTTATCTCGTCCCACTCCAGAACGCGTTCGACCATCTGTCGTCACGTCATTCTGGCTATGTGACCGGCCATTTCTCACTTCAACCAAGCATTCGCTGCACCACGACGGCAGACCTTTGTGTCTGTGCTCTGATCAAACGTTCCCTTTTCGGATCAACTAATGTTATTCCATCAGCTAATACTTTCCAAGCTACCTCTGGCAACATGTCAGGACATAAGGTGAAGTGAATTCGTGCTCAAGTCCTGAACTGAATACCGTTTTATGAATCCTTCACATTTCGTAGGCGGACTAGGTTTTTTAATCATGAATAGTACACGTATTTAAATAAATATAGACGTTTCAATAGGCAAAGTTATTTGTGTAGAACTTTTAATGTAGCCCAATTGTGCCGTACTCAAAATAAGAATTTAATTACCATCCGCGTTTTTATTTTTTACAACTTCGAGTGTTATTAGAATTAAGGTGAATTCTACCCAGTGGTTATTTACAATTTTAGTTCGTACACAATTAGTTGAGGTAACTGAAATGAACTAATAAAACTCATGTTTTATAACAAGTGAACTGCCACAATAATTCTAGTCCGTTCTATGAATGGCGACTGTTCCGTACGATACAAGAACGAAGGTACTTTAATTTAAGGGCAACAAGCTATGTTAACCCTTTCAAATATCCATATATAAACTTACTATTATTATTTTTAAAATTTCAATGTGTTTTTGAGTATAGTTGTTCAAATTGACGATGTTATTTATAGCTGCCGTTTATAATTGGACTTATGAGGTCTGATCATCATAATACTTTATGTTACAAGACCTCCTAAGTTTATTTGTTAAAATTGTAGCAACAAGATACATACATAATAAAAATAACATTGCGAAAGTGTTATTTCCTGTTTCTGGTTTTTTTTATTCAATAAATCCTAAAATTTACGAATAGGTTTTACCTGGAAGAGTAATTTTAATTAGGAATTGTAAATTAAATAATAGGGTACGATCCCGAACAACACAAATATTCTAATAAAAACGTAATAAATATTAAAATGTATATTTTAAACAACTTCCAACGTAAATGAAACACAATAATCGGAAAAATATGTTTAATTTAAAAATGTAAGTGTTTTCAAAGACACGAAATACGAAAGATTATTAACGCCCGTTATTATTTAATGACTTCATGACCCTTCCACCAAAAGGCTATAAATCAAAACGAAGTGACGCCCTAATATTCTGTTACTTCACACCGCATGCGCGCCAAATGTAGGAATTTAGCGAGCGAGTTGAAAAAGCGCATTCGCTAAAACAATTTCACATTAATCTGAAAAAGAAAAAAAAAAAATTCCCATGATATTGTAATATTTTCAATCAATATTTTGAAATAAAAATGAAAATCGTAAGCCCCCAATTGATTAGTAATTAATCCTTCTCGAGTCAAATTGCATGCATTGTTACATTTAAAAAAAACCTTATTCTTAAATAAAATATCAATGATGTAACTCATTTAGTTTTTACATAATCAAAAAGTAAAAACCATAGATAAGTATAAAAGTTAATTTTGAGTACTTCATACTAAAAACCTTAAGATTCATGAGGACATGAAACGGTTAATTGCAGATCCAGGCGCATACTTCCCTCCAGCAGGCAATGGCCGTTACTGCTCATATCATGTAAACAAGCTATTAAAACAAGAGATACTATAAGACAATACTAGTTCTGAATGGCTCGCCGATATATTACGAACGCTCACGGAGAGCCTTGCCTATTTTTACCATGAATCAGGTTCTCGACGATCCTTGGTACGTCCACTGCATGCATCATTCGCGTCAGTTATGCGTCGGGGAATGGTAGTTTTTACCTAAATGTTAAATTCAAATGAACAGGCCAGCCGATGTGCTATGGTATTTGGTATGAAGTTGTAGAACCTAGTATGTACTACAAGGTAGCGGATATGGTTGTACGAATGAATATTGGTAATTTTTGATGGTCAAGAGCACTTGACTAACGCTACGAATGATTCGATTTTGTGATTCCCTGAGAGAAAAAAAATCAAAAGTGATTAAAACTCAGACCTAGGAATTTGTGATGTGTAATTTCCCTCATTTGTATTGGCGCGAATTAATCCTGAAAAGGGGTTAAAATAATAATATTAATAAATAAAAAATAAACAATTTATGTCTACAAAAGCGTACCACAGTTTTTCAGATACTTCTAATTTTAAAAACAACGTCATTAATAATAGTGTTCACACGGTTTGTCGTGAACCTTTGATTCCCACGTTATAGAAATCCTCAGTGATCGCTTGCAATACTTCTCCATAATGATCGTGCTCACAACAGATTGTTACTGTTGTCTACCTTATCGAGCGTAAGGCACTGCGTGAATGATCTGTTCCCTCCCCCAAGCGTTGGGAATGTGTTGTTATGGTGATCCCGTCTCGATTTTTCTCCGTCCACTGGAAATTCTGCTCATTTAACTTTTGTGAGGTAGGTTATTATTTCTATGTATAGTAAACTAGTATTAAAGTAGGTTAAATTAACAATTTACCTGTAATGAAGTATTGGTTACGTGAAATCATGTGAATAGTTTTTATAAGTAACTATATGTTATGTAACTGTAAAATATGTCTCTGAATAATAAAACGGAGAAAGCTTATTTGGTAACCTAAGAGAGGGGAGTGGGTGGAAATAAATAAATTCCTCCTCCTCACTCACTTAAACTTCATATAGTAGATTACACAGTAGAATAATTTTCGGGGGGGGGGGGGGTATTTCCTCTGGTATTACTGCAGCAGAAAGATAGTCCCCCTAGGACTCAATAACAGCTTCGGGTGGAATATAGGTTTCGTAATCCCCCCCCTCTATATACTTCGCTTCAAACTTTCCCAAATTTAAACCCAAGTGGTGCATTAAGACTAAAAAAACATTGTGAGTTACACCGAGTTCAGTGTAACTGATCCATGTATTTCAGATACAACGTGAGCATAACCAAATGCCAAACAGATCCCTTAAAGTATTAAATAGGTCCAAAAAAATAACCTGAAATTATAGATCAGGAACGTTGGTTACTGCTTTAATTTACGCAATAGAACGTTATGTAAAGGAATATTAAATAAAGAAAGCTGGTTTTGTGTCCACGAGAGGAGCTGTAATCACGCCTGGCAATTGATCTTAAGGAAAGCTGAAATATCGCCTAACTTCTACAATGAACAGGAAAGAATAATAATTGGCTTACAAGTTGATTCTGTATATTGATATTCAAACTACTTGTAAATTTTAAAGTAAGTGGTGAGAGACGCACAAGGACGTTATTCAAATACATAAACGAGCTATCCCACAAGATTACGTATAGATTGTTAAATTCCTAGTTTTTTGTGTATTAGTACTGCGAATAGACGATGCGTGAGTCTTAAGAAAAATCACCTTGTATTTATGTTGATAGTATGTTTTTTGAATTGTCTATGGTTTATGACGGATCAATGCTTAGAATTATAGAACAATAAATGATTCTTAAGTAATGATAGTTACACTAGCGGAAGAGTCACACACAAGATTTTTTGTTGGAATTGTAAAGCGTATCTAGATACCGCTAACGAAGGAAATTAAATTCATAATAACTAAAATATAATCTTGAAATAACGGGTGGGTGGCCATTGGTAGCATCGTGCGGTTTTTAAGTCTAAAGATCATCGGGGTTCAAATCCCATTCAGCAGGGGGGGGAGGGGGGGGGGGGGGGGGGGGGGGGGGGGGGGGGGGGGGGGGGGGGGGGGGGGGGGGAGGGGGGGAGGGGGGGGGGGGGGGGTGAGGGGTGGGGGGGGGGGGGAAAAATTTTCAATTTCAACCAAACGCTGCTAAGTCAATGTAATAAAAAATAATATAGATATATAATCGATAAAATATTCAAAGTATTGTACTATATTATCAAACAAAAAAAGTAACACAATATAAGTAAATTCCATAAACAAAATCGTACGTTCCTTTCAATAGAGCTAAGTACCATTGATTAAATCGAATAAAAATCATGAATATAATTCTTTACACCAATAATATTTAAATATTAGGTAAAATGTTATTACTGAGAAGGTACGAGAGGTTTTGATGTGATTCCTTATTAATTAAAATTTATAAAATATAATAATGCATAATATAGGATTATATTGTTTAAAGCGGATCGTAGAGGGTCGTAGAGCTTACAGCTACAATAAAACTTACATAATAAATTTACCGTTAGAAACTTGCGTGAACAATGTATTTTGTGATCAAAATACTGCTTGTTAGAGGCAAAGACATTTGTAGCTAGTATCAATAATAAGTAAACTTAAAATATTTGAAAAATCAAACTTCCGTATGTTGGAGTGAATGTTCTGCCTTGACGAGATTCCAAATCGATTTAATCTAACACTTGTGATGTACAAATAAGATCAGGTTTTCTTGGACCATGTTTCAGCGAAAACCAATGGCACTGTCACGAGGGTCCATAAAAATAATATCAGGATTACTATTGTCCACTAGATACTGGAGAGATAATTCAGAGTGACTAACGGAACTAACTATATTCCCCGATTAATATCAAACGTCACTTCTCTGGATTCTGCCGCTAAGTCCTCTAGAGTATCCGTGAATAAGGCGACGTAAATGTTATTGTAAAATCCGTTTAAAATTACCCAACGAAGTTTGATTTAGCAACAAAAAAACTAGGCAACAAATAATTTTGTTAAAGTTAATTTAATTGTTATATTTATAATATTTAACTAATATAGTGTACTCAACATCAACACAATATAGTTAAGAAATACAAATTTAAGTATATCATAATCATCAGGCCCGTTAAAAGATACGTTTCCAACAGAAATATATTGGAAAAAGAATAGTAAAATAACAAAACCTATAAAATAAATTTGAACATCAAAACCGATAGTGTGAACATACTCATTGTTACTTTTCGCTAGTTAGGGCATGAATTAAAGGGTCTCTTAATAATAATCTGGTACATCTAAAATAAATATCTTTCTAAGCAACACAATTCCCAGTGTTCACTATATGATTTAAGTGCCCTTATTAAACAATATCCTCTGAAAATATGAAAAAATTATTAGTAAACTATAGTTATAAAAGACGGATTCAATAGGGATTTTGATAAAAAAATATTGATTTCACTTATATTATTTGTATAATGGAAATGAAGTCGCCTTTAAAATACAATAAATATTGTTGTACATTAAAAATCATTGTAACAGGACATGGTTAAGAATATAAAAATACTCAGAAGCTGGGCACAATTATAGACAATCTCTATACAATATCTGTTCTATGTCCAGTGAATGTTATAAACTTATGAAACTATTACAGCCTGAGAAAAGTTGCCATAGTCCTCATCTTGTGAGTTTACTAGGACAATGCGGACATAAACGAGATATCGGTGCGTGAAAGCGTATGGTATATTGGTATATATTTGTTTTGATGCTTCGGAACGAGCAGCGTCAGTTATTATGAGCTCAACTCACAGACCGGTATATGTGAGTGTGCATGTCATAGACGTAGAAAAGGTAAATTTTTAAAGCAGTACGGATGTGATATGATCTCAATACATATCTAGTCTAAATAAGGGTTGAAAGTTGTAAGATATCTTATAGTGTTGTCACAGTTATTGTGTTCTTCGAAAATAGCGTAAGAACCTAATACATGAAAGTGAGTTAATAACTTAATTACAATTCATCTTACTATAGTGAGAACGTTTAGAATCCACCTATATTTTTAACTTAAACCTAGCTGATAGTAGTACTTTTATTGCGTCGCGTCACTCTTTAATTTCTCATATATAAGATGGGCTGTTACAGGAACAACATAACGTGGACTATAAGAAGAGTATAGCAGATTTATTTATATCGGAACGTCGTAATGATCCAGGAGTTTAAGGATACGATTACACTGGAAGTCAACCCAACCAGTAGAGAATGTGGAATCACGAAATGCTGCCCACTAATCCCGACACCGAGTGCAGGCGGATTTATGTGGTTCCTGCGATTGTGGACTGTGTACAGTTATTTATCATTACAATTTGAATCAACATCAACTTAAATAATAAATACGACTTAGGGAACATTAGATTGTTTCATTATTAGTACAATTTTACATCTCAACATAGACGATAAACTTGGAAGTTGAAGTATGGAGATATATAGGGCTATTACAGGGCTTAATGACTGTCCCAAGTGGGCTTTGTTTAAGTTTACCTTGATTATAACAACATTCCCCATTTCACCTAGAGTTTTGATACCCATATGCTGTCCAATAAATCAGGTACAATGGCGCGAAGCTTCACAATTTGGAACTCTCTTTCATCCATATAGAAAATTGTGCTAATCATTAGTAGCAGAAACCTTTTATGATTTCAATTGAGAAGTCTACCAAGTTAGGTTATATTAATGGGTTTTAAGTTAAAAGCCGTTTACTTTTTGAAATCCTAGTTTTTTGGTCTAGACGGGTATTTGGACACACTCAAATAGTATTTGTTTACATTTTATATATTATAAGAATGTTTGTAGTTAATTATGGTTGGGGGGGGGTGAAAAAAAAATCTAATTAAGAAGTAAAAAAGTATTTATAATTAAGAAGTAATAAAGAAAGCGCGTTTTCGTATTCATTTTTTTTCATTTTTTGTCGTCGAACTACAAAATAGCATTTCACGTTTTAAAAATGCGTTGATTCAGGAATAAGACAGTTAGTTATCCTTGCTAAAAAATGACCTTTATAAAAATCGAGATGTATCTTACTGCTACCGAGTTTAAAGCGCGGAATATAACATAACCCTTTAGGTTCTTGTACATCCTCACAGTTCTACCTCAACTGTTTCGTCCTTGAGAGGGTAGTTGATTTAGTGCTTGACGTCTTTTGGTTGTTTATAAATAATTCCTTGCGGTATTCCTACCCTTAGACCTTCTCCCACCCCCGGAGGGTGGTAGGGAGGAGTAAGAACTTGATTGTACGAATCTTCACCCTTCGTGTTGATTTATACTCTAAACTGGACACAACAATTCTGGGATGAGATAGTACGAGGATTATGGCCTAGGAAGTTTGGGTTAAAGACGAGAACATTAGCAGGGATGCGGTATTTACTACAACAAAATTACTAAAAACACAAATTTGAAAGAAACTAACTATTTAACTAACCAAAAAATTCTTATTCGAAGAACTAAAAACATTAATTCAATAAAAATATTCTTACTCGGGTTAATATAAGGTTTTAGATTGCATAAAAGACACTTCAGTTCATTATCTTATGGTGAAAATTAATAATAATATCCAAGGACTCCTTAAAAAAAATATGGTGTACCAAAAGTCTCTAGTTTTGGGTACAAGTGTATAAAACGAAACGTAGAAAACCGCCCCTTGGGAGATTAAAAATATTCAATATTTACAATTTGACATCTCAACAGAGACGAGAAGTTTGGAAGGGAATATGGATATCTAGGCGTTTACAGGGCTTATGACCTGTCATTGGCTGGGTTAAGTGGCCACTTGATGTATTACAACATTCCCCATTTCACTTAGTATTTGATATCCATATCTGCCAATATACAGTAAAATGGCGCAAAGCTTCACATGTGAACACTCTCTGTCATCCATTGAGAAAATTGCTAAGCATTTTAGCAGAAACCTTTATGATTGCAAGTGAGATTCTTACCGAATTATGTCACCTACTAGGAAACGCCTGAAGATGAATCTTCAATTTGTTGTGCTTATAACTTTTACCAGCTAATTTTTATAAGTTGTTAATTCAATATGTCTTCATGTATTTTTACGGGGAATATTATTACTACCGTTAAATCGTTTTAAAAGAAGCCACTATGTACAAAATCGCCAGTTTTCAATTTTTCGTCGACCATAAAATTGCTTTGTTGGCTAATTAATAATAAGAAATCGGGGATGATTATGTTTTCCCAAGATTCATATTTTATATTTTAACACTGTTCCCGAAAGTGCAATTAATGCAACCTACTCCATATAAACATATCTATTATTAACAACATTTTAAATGTGTACAAATACTGTAGACAAATTACTGGATTATACCCATGCTGGGCTAATATCAGATATTATTGATATCCCAACAGAGATAGAGAAACTCTGGAAACGAATGTGGATTATCTAGGCGTTTACAGGGCTTATGACCTGTCATTGGCTGGGTTAAGTGGCTACTTGATGTATTACAACATTTCCCATTCCGCCCATCATCTGATAACCATCTATGACAAATTTTTGAAACTTGTATATATTGAACGCGAACATGCATTACGAACGCGAAAGTACTGCTATTAACCGTTTTTTAAAAAAAAATTCGGATTCATGTAATGTACGGATTCATCTAAATTTTATGAAATTTTATAAACGGTGATTAATAGATTTAGATGATTACACCTATGAAGATATGGAGTCGATGTTGAGAATCTCTAGTCTTCAAAAGCGTACTCGTAGCGCAAAACACTGATTCCATTTTCATATTTAAATTTCTAAATAGCATGATAGATGCGCCATCTTTACTGACTCAAGTGACTTTCTGTATTCCAGTCCGTAGTTGAGAAATAATGACGTGCTGTTCCATAGTCACCACAAAACTAACTATGGTTTCCATGCCCGATTGTCTCGATTGTGTCGTATTGTAAACTCAAGACGGGATCTGGACTTCTTCGGTATAAGTCTATCAAGATTTAAACATTCACTGAAGTAGACCCGATCCTGTCTTGAGTGTGTCCACATTGTATTCTTACTGTCTAAGCTTCACCAATTTAATGTTCTTTCACTTATTTTTACTGTATTTACTATATTTAACTATGTATTTAAAATGGATTTTTCCGTAAATTAATAAAATAAATAAAAGCATTACAAAATCTCGTGCGAAAACTTTAAAGCGCTCTGGTGAAAAAAATTCATTCTGCATATATGCCGGTTTGATTTCACAGGGACGATATGTTGGAAGACTGTTAAAAGGATGATATTCGTGGTTATTTAAACAAAAACATACTTCATCCAATGAAACCCAACTCAATAGTGATTTATAGTTTTTTTCTTTAAGTAAATAAACTTCCCAAGACCTTTCATTTCATGGTAGTAAAAGCACTTTTCTCAAAGCGTTCTTCAACTGTCGGTTATTCAAGATATGAAAAATATACCTGAGATACAAATCTCAGGATCCTTCTATTTATACTTTTTCCGTATAAGTACTCTTTCACGGTTTTATTGAAACACTACCACTACTACTATAAGGAATCTCAAGGAGAAAATGTTTGCAAAGTTTCCGCTCATCCCAGTTATTTATGAATACATCTTAAAGATTCTTGTATTATGAATACTTTTCATATTACCTCTTCAGATTACTCCTGGGATCTTTAAAATACTTTTAAAAATAAAATTTAAACATGTATACGCGATTTTGCCCGTGTACGTCTATAAATAAAAATGAAAAAATGTGTATTATTTGAGATGCTACCAAAACCGATTTTGAAACTCATGCGTAATTTGAATATTGTTGCCATATGTGTTTTTTTAAATCCAATTAACAGGCCAATTGACAGGCAAAATTGGCATTTAGCGCGTAAATTAAGAAATTAAGAGATAAAGTACAAGCGTGATATTAAAGCATGATCTAGATTCTAAGTAGACAGGATTGCAGCCAGTTTGGGTAAAGAGTAAGGATAAAATCGATTTGCTCTTAAATAATTAGCTATGCCACTGTTTTCTATTTTTTTTTCTATTAGCGTACTATTTAATTAAGCAAAAAAAAAATGTTGTATTTTTTTGTGTGTTCTTGATGAAGATACGATTTTTTAAAGTTGCACATTTCAAATACCGCGCCAAATACTACTATGTACTAAGTGCGTCATTTTTGCAGGAGTGACGTCATAAAACGAGTGGCTAACGGCATGGCATTTCAACAGCCAGTAACAAAACTGTCAAAAATCTATGCAAACTGACGCGGGAAGCACAGATAAAATATACCGTTGACTCAACTGTCATATACTGTTAACAGCTGTTCTAGGGAGACTGAATGGCGGCCATCTTGTTTTGCGATAGAAGCTTGTATGAAGATTGTATTCCATATTAAAATGCCATGGAGCGCGGTCTACTTTCTTGAAATGTGGCTACGGTGGTTTAAAAACGGAAACCGGAAACACTACACTTAGATACAAGGAGTGACGTCATTGTTTAAGATTTTGAAATGAATGCTATTTTCAACATTTTTTATTTATTTTTGCGTGCGTTTTTGGGATATTTCATCCCACTTCAAAATTTTTGAAATATTCGCGTCTACACGAAAGCATTTTTAAAATTCAATTCCGGGTAGCAGTGGATTTCCTCATTGTCTCTGCGGCACAAAAACATCAACATCATTGTGTGGGGAAATTTTGTTGTAACTCCTAATGATCCTAGGCAGGGGTGGAAAGAATCCCACGTGAGCAAAGACATCTTTTGTACGAAAATTACGGTGGGGTACATTAAGGCAAATCTGAGCTAGAATATCTTGGGCGTCAATATGGTTAGATATTATTTTTTATGTAAAAATAACAGGCCAGCTAGAACTCTTCTAAACTCTAAACAAAACAAATGGAAATTAACTAGGCGATCGAAATAATTTATAATATTATCACAGTGTGCAATCCGTTCCTATATATTAAAAATTTAAAACTTTCCGTTGAATGGGTGAAACTAAAAAATATTTCATATAAGCTTCGGAAATTAATTTCTATTCCAAGACATATAGTATAAAATAACTTCCAAATATTCAGGAACAATAATTTTATACTCACGAGACATTAAATAAATATAAAAAAATAATAAACATAATATGGGCTCTTGGAAGATATTCGTGGCTTGTACATGATCCAGTCGGCTGAATACCTAATTTGCCTTTTCCTGATCACAGTCTTGTTAACATTTGTGGTTTGCTTCTGTATTCCTCACAAGCCTTATTAATGCTTATCTACAGGCGTTCGGGGACCTATGCTGGACCAAAATTCGCATTCGACACTTCGGAATGGCGAGTGATCCACTGTACAAAATCACTCGCTATTTTGAAGTGCTGCACGCGACATTTAGTCCAGCATTCGGCCATTTGGTGAGGACTGCGGAACGCGGACTTGGAAAAAACACGGCGATAGATAGCCCATCGTTTGGCTTGAAGGCAGTTCGTGGAATGGAAGAGACCTTATGCGTCAAAAAGGAAGCCGGAACGAATGAATATAATTCATATACTATTTATTGTGTTAGGCGTTTAAAATAGTTTAATAGTAGATATTAGTATTTTAATTGTATTTTTAACATCAAAACCAACGTGTTTTTCTCTTAGAGTAGATTAATTCACCATTGACAAAGTAATAGGGTTCTTCCAGATAGCATGAATATCCTTGAAAACGCTATAAATATTTTAAGTATATTTTTACAATTCCAACGATATAAAACACAATGATCAAAAATTTTGTTTTCATTTATAAATTTATGTTTTAAAAACACGAAAATACGAATGATTTTTTTAACGCCCGTTATTGGTTAATGACGTCATACCCGTCCACCATGAAAGGCGTGAAATTCATTACGAAGTGAGCGCCTATATTGTTGTGACGTCACACAGCATGCGCGCTAAATGGAGGATTTTGCGAGCGATTTGAAAAAGCGCTATTTCAAACCGCGCTAAAAAATTCATATGATATCGTAAAAAATTTTAAAAAAATACCCTTGATATTGTAATTTTTCAATCATTTTTTATAATTAAAAAAAAATCGGAAAGAACCCAATAGTTCCTTTTAATCATCAAATTCAATTAAACGTATTGCGTTGCAATTTGGTTTAATCACCAGGTGTAAAATGTACAATTCCTCCCCGATGCGCGATGCTTACAATTCGTAAAGGGAAAACCTTCCAAAAAGAATAGCGGATATAGCGTTTCTTTTCTCCTTTATCTCGTCTCCCAATTCTTATTTTTCCTCTCAAAGAAGTCCATTGAGCGTAAATGGTACAAAGAATGACATTGCTCCGATGGAATGGTACATTTCGTGATACAAATTCGGGCATTTGATTACTAAAACAGAACCCATTTGATATTCACTGTTTACTGCCGAATTCAAGAAACATTCCAAAATACAAGAATATATTTACAACCAACTATAAATTGATACAAAATGTTTGCGTTTACAAAGTATTGCTCAGTACAAAGATTGGATATAAATTAATAACTTGTTTACTTGATGGATCGAATATTATTTAATTAGGTAAGAACGTACAAGACTGGTCATTTTGCTATAGTAAATACTCGTAGATGAAACTAAACTTTTACAATCCCGGCGGCCGCTGCCTCCGTAGCGTAATGGTTGTTACGCTGGACTCACGATACGGAGGTTTCGGGTTCGATTCTCGGTGATCATATGGAAATCATAACTGATTTTTCTCAATCCAGAGTGTTTTTTATGCATTTTTCCTTGTTATTGGGTCACATGGCCTCTTGTGGTGATTAAAAATAAATAAATAAATTAGTCCCTCCGTTAAAAAAAAAGACGAAAATATTGATTATTATGTTAATGTACTATATGCGTTTATAAGACTTATATTATTAGCTGGGTTAAGTGACAATTTGATGTATGGTCTACAATATTTTCCATTTTGTTTAGCATCTGAAATACACGATTTATACTCGTAAATGTCAATTTTCGGAACTTATACTACAAATTCATATGCCAATTTTATAATTCTCTTCTGAGTTGAAATATTAATATTATAATTGGATGTATTATACTCAACATGGATTTTTCAACAAGGATTTGGAAACAATCAAAATATAGGAATTGGTGTTGCAAAATTTAAGAAAACTCAAAATTCTTACATATTGATATTCTCTAGTGATAATTATTCGACTCCCTTTTCTACTTTCCCATCTTCAGATCTCTATTACCACTGCAAAATAAATTTTTAATTTGCATAATAAGATTATTCATACTATTTTACTTTTCTTAGAGCTTATAAGTTAATCAAGATAAGTGGAAGTAATTTTATTAAGGTGTTTATTATCAGGGAACGGGTAAACATAATAATTCAAAACTGGTTTTTAACAACCCTTTGCGACGTTTAAAAGTATAATATT
>JAGVSP010007210.1:0-11834 GCA_022494985.1 Micrasema minimum
GTAAATTTGTTCTTTTATTTTCCGGGGGCCCTTTATCAAAATTTGGTTTTTGTTACTTTTGGGACTAAAAAGTTGGCCCGAACACTAAAAAATTTTTTTCATTTTGTAAATACAGTTTGCCAAATTTAAAAATTTCCCTTAATGCGCTACTTATTCCATGTAAAAACCTCCAGGCTTCCTCATTTAATGGACAGAAAATCCGAAAAAAGTAAAGGGGCTTCATTTAAAGAAGGCTAGACATTACGCCGAGTATAATTTTTCCGCTTCAAGGATTTTAAGGGTTTCAAAAATCCTTTACCTTTTGATTCAAAATAAGAGTGAAATACTGCTTCATTTATTTTAATTTGATGCTGTAAACAAGTAATATAAAGCGCACTTTATTCTGGAAAAAACTGTACACTTTCTTGAACAATCTATTTGCTGAGTTTTTTTGGATTACCTGTGTACGTTTTTTGTCTTCTCTTACGTTTTCAGCTCACCGGTTGGCAGGTGGCCATCATCAGGGGTTGAAGTACGGTTCAAACGTAGAAAAGAAAATTGAAAAAATTGTAAAAATTACGAGATTCCTTATTTTCTTCATAGAATCCGCACTTCTACAAAAAATGGTTTACGTGTTTCTCTAGAAATAAGTTAAATTTCGGTAATTTTTGGTAAGCTTTGTGGCCATTGATAACTCCAAAATTTTATATTGATATCACCAAAAGTTGTAATTTTATTTACTAGAATGAATTTTTAAATATAATACACTTTGTAGTTCTACGTTATTCCTCTCCTCCATACATTAAGCACTGAAGATGGAATTAAGCTGGCATAACATGCTACACATATAGCCGGACACGAGCGCAAGCAGCGAGCTGCAGATTACCCGACAGAAGTCATACGGGAGATTAACATACAAAGTAATTTCTTATAAAGGCCATTGTTGGTGAGGGCGGGAGGCGCGCCTCTTTTCGGCACCATCTATAGCTAATCGGTAGAGCACGGGCGGGTCGCCTCATTTAGCATAAATTAAAGTCAATGGCAGAGGTGGAATAAGACAAGTTAATATTAGATTAAACGTAGGTACCTACCGAAAATTCACCATTATGTTCCCTTTTCAAATAATAACAGCACTTACAGTAAAACTAATATTCTTCTTCTATAATAGAGTTGTTCCCGATAGCATGAATATCCTTGAAAACGTTATAAATATTTAAAGAATATTTTTACAATTCCAACGATATAAAACACAATTATCAAAAATGTTGTTTCATTTATAAATTCATGTTTTAAAAACACGAAATTACGAGTGACTTTTAACGCCCGTTATTGGCTAATGACGTCATACCCGTCAATTATAAAAGGCGGGAAATTCATTACGAAGTTAGGGCTCATATTGATGTGACGTCACACCGCATGCGCGCCAAATGGAGGATTTTGCGACCGATTTGAAAAAGCGCTATTTCAAACCGCTCTAGGAAATTCATATGTCATCGTAAAAAAAATTAAAAAAATCTCTTGATATTGTTATTTTTCAATCAATTTTTTGAAATAAAAAATAGAAAATCGGAAAAAACCCAATTAAATCTAGCGGATTGTTATGCAGCAAACACCTGCATCTATTTCTCCACTCTTCCCGGTCCTTAGCAGCCGAAACTCAAAATACTCACGGCGCCAAGGCTACGAAGGTTCACCGCCGTGCTTTCATGACTCCCGTTGCAAGACATGAGGCCGCGGGTTTGATTCCCGATGGGGGTCAATATTAAATATTTATTTGAATGTCATTTTCTCATAAAAATATTTAGTGGTGTTGGGTGCACAGGAAGAAAGGAAACTGGTACTTACAGTTTTTGTGCACATTTATTACACAGAAGTTAAAAAAAAGAAAACTTGAACTTGAAAACTCAAACTATTTAAACTAAGATTGACATGGATTATGAAGATAGAAATGTATAAAATGTTTTTTTTTTTTTTTTTAAGATAAAAGAAACATTTGAGTTCTTATGAAATACTCAAATATTTCAGTTTTGGGACTGCTTTCAAATAGTCGGAAATAACTGTGTCAGAAAGCAGGAAACAAGTTGTGCTGGAGTGGGATTCGAACCAAGAGATTCTAATCCGGAGTCCTCGAATCTACCACTAGGCCACAACCCGGTTCTAAATTAAGATTGGAACGCAATTTAGCGGTAAGTAATTTGTGCAAAATTAACGTGGAGTCACGATGATGGCTAAAATGATTCTCGTCGTAGCTCGGCAGCGTTCGGCGGAGGTCGGTCGATTCGCGCCGTCTCGCGACGCGCGCGTGACGTATTACTTCCGCCACAAATATTTATTGTGTTATAAAATTATTTTATGTGTGATCCTAGGAGTGGTGCTGAAGCGTATCTGCTGCTGAAACGATCATGTAACAAATGAGTCAAGATTCACCCTGCACTTGGTGTACCAATGCAGTTCGCTGTGCACCGTTGGGTGTGGATAAGGGGGAGTAGTAGTAGTAGTATACAAATAAGTTCTCAATTTTTCTAAAGGGCAATATCTTTTGCATACTACTCTCTCCACTCTCCTTGAATTCGTAATTTCGCAACGTAATCCGATATTTCAAGGTACGCACTAAAGCGAAATTTATTTACTATTCAAATAAAAATGTATTTTTGAAAGCAATAAATCAACAAGTAAAGAGCATTTTATTATTTGCATATTCTATTACGGCCCTAATCACACTACAACTTTACTATAATGAAGCCAGAATTTATTCCAGTGCCGGAATTAGCATAAAATAACGTTTGTGCTATACCTAAAGCTAGATGTGGGTGGAAAAATATGTTTTAATTTCTTAAACTATCTTCCTTATCCTAATTTATAGTTCAACTTTATTGCTACTTAAATTTTTTGTACTTTTATAAAGATTCTACACCAATAATACTTGTACCTCTTGAAAATAATTTTAAAAAGCTGCAGAACACTCGCTGCGTCCATTGCCCCTCTTTTTTCCTTTATTTTGAAAACATACAAATATATTAAATTATTGAAATAAAATACAAACTTTATTAATCTTGTTTTCCCGACCGGTTTCGAACCAATTATCTATGGCACTTCGCGGGTAGTCCAAAAGTTTTAACAATTCGCGACACGCATCTAAACTCATCCATTGTTCGATAACGCATTTTTCTCATTTAATTAACATAAATTCAACCTTGAACTATTTTAACACCGCATCCATTGTGTAATTGTGTCGTAAGTGAAGTCGTTGTAATCTGTTTTGTGTTTTCTTGACGTTATTTTGGTGAAGTGCCGCTCAAAAGATCTCCCCCGTTTTCCAGTCTCTATAAAACCAAGGTAAGGACAATTTCCTACTGAATTGACGGGTTTAGGTCTCCTGGTATCGCCTGGGAGCTAAGTCTTTCGATATTCCTCTCTCTCCGCCTTATTCATCTCCTAAATTCTCGCACGCATACCGCTTTCTTGTGGCAAATAATAATCGACAAAAATCGCGCTTCAGCTGCACCAGTATCCCTACAAATCTGATCAAAATCATGCTGTGAATAGTAAAAAATAACCTTTTTTTTTTTAAAAGTGTGATCTCCCCTCTCCTTTCACAGCAGAAGCATAGGGCACCTCACAAAGTGCAGTGTATCCGATTAGAATGGAAAAATAATCATGTTGGGGTACACGCTAACTAAAATTGTACATACCCTTAGAGTAATGACGCTCAGGCTATAGAGGGGCCCTAACGGTCAAAAACCATTCTATGATTGTCAAACACGAAATTGGCTATAGTTTGCAGCAAAACAAATGCCAATGTTTTACAAATGCCTAATGCGGCCTTGGCATATCGACAGTAATCAACTGTCACTATCAACAGTAAACATACTTTAATTTACAAATTGATCACCTAAATTAAGAAAAACTGGTAAATAATGTAAATATGTTGATAAAAGGAAAGTTTTTATACAAATAATACCCATGTTAGGACAATATATGCCAAAATAAATGTAAATCAAAATAATTATTTGTCGAAATCAATTACCGGTGTCAATTACCCGCCAGCAGAGTGAAGTTGTCGCTAACCAAAAATTTGCAACGCTTTCGCTATATGGGAAACGGCGAAAGGGCCTCTCTATAGCCTGCGCGTCATTACTCTAAGTACATAGCCAATTAGAATATCTATCGCCAGATCAAGTTCCAAACTAAACCTGTCGCACTCTAGCAGTTGGTACTATGATACTAGGACTTGTTATGGGGCGCTATATACCCGAGCACAAGGCACAGCGGTGTTGAGCTAAGCTCCTTACATTTATCTCTCCATTTTGAAACCCTTTACAAAGGCAGAATGACAGGTCTAACTAACCCATTCCGCTTCAACAAGTGCCTCCAGTGACGTAGAGATTTTTTTTTTCTAAAAGTAAAAAGTAGGTTCTCTCCCTAAAATATTGTTTACACCACACCTCATTTTTTTAAATTCGAGAAATAAAATAAGATACCTATAAAATATAATATAGATTAAGAATATAATTTCAAAGGCGCCTTCGAGATATACATTTTGATGTATATATTTATAACTTGATGTACCTATAATTTTATTATCTGTTGTATTTTAAGTTGCTTTTGCAATACCCATATGATTTGACCATTGTTTTGCGTGTCAATTTGAAACTTTGTTTGTAAACACGTAGCAGGTGCTAAGTGCCGTGTGCTCGTATAATTTAAATTTAAAAAAAATAATATTTAAATATGTACATAAATGTTCCTCTGCAAAAAATAATGCTTTTGTACTTAGATACCCATTAACTTTACTCAAAAAATACTAATCTGAAATAGCCGAGCCAATTCCAATACGGAGTCCTTAACTCTACCACCAGACCATAACCCGGTTCGTATTATAATTAAATTGAGTTGACAATGTCCGGAAAGACGCATCCAAAATAAGAGTCGCGGAGCTGCCTGCCAGGAAAGAAGGCAGTGGAGGAATCTGCTCCAGTAGAAGACATTGTCCCTAAACAAGACGTAGCCACAAGAAAGATAGGAAGAATAAAAATCATAAGAAGAAAAATACTATAAAATTTTTAGTTCGCGCCATCCCTCGCCTCTGGATTGACTTCCAATCTCCAGTGGCGTGGACCTCATCCAGAATGGATTATGAACATCTTGTCATAACAATGGACATCTGAAACACTTTTCTCACTGCCGGCCGCGGCCGTGACAGCAGCGGCGTAGGCAGAGGTTCGTTATTTATTTTACTGTGAGTCGCGCATGCGCCAACAATACTAATACCTTACTTAAGTACGCACCTAGAATTTGTACTTACCATAAAGACATTCTACATCATGCCACTTGAAAAATATATTATACAGGTTAGAATTAGTACTGATTTCATCAAAAATTACAAGACAATCTTCAAATAATAAAAATTTTCATTGAATAGGAACGTTTTCAAGGGATTCTTATTTTTTTTTAAAAGAAACATTTGGGTTCTTACTCAAATATTTCAGTTTTGGTACTGCTTTCAAATAGTCGAAAATAACTGTGTCAGAAAGCAGGAAACAAGTTGTGCTGGAGTAGGATTCGAACCTAGAGATTCTAATCCGGAGTCCTCGAATCTACCACTAGACCACAACCCGGTTCAATTCGATTCGATTTGAATCTTTTCAAAATTGTATGCAGGTAGTGTAGTCATATTCGTATAAAAATTACAATACTGTTTTTATCGACCATATCAGGTTAGATACAAACAATTACCAGAAAAAATAAAAATATTAAAAAGCTTAATTTTAAAAGTTTTATTTTGAAAAATTTGTAAAATCTTTGTCAAAAATAAATATTAAGTGTGTAGATAGTGTAAAAAATACTAAGAAGTTATTAATTACAAATGAAACGATATGAAAAACTATGTGCACTAGCAATTTTTTTATATAGATGAATAAAAATCTACAATTAAAAAAACTCCACCGTAGGCATTCCTGATTTCAGGATCTCTAGCATGGTGGCACAACTTGCTAACACTTGGCTATGGAGGTGGACATTTATAATACACAATAAAGTCACGGAATGCAGATTTACATGACGCTTTTGATCATGGCTGTATCCTCTTGTCCTCGATTAAAGGATAAAACATACAACACTAAAGAAAAATAATGAAAATATATTTCTTGCATCACAATTTTTTTTTTTAATTCACGTCACCTCTGCCATCCCGATTTAAAAAAGCATGGAATATTGTTTTCGAAATGTATTTTTTTATAGTAAATCTAATTTAATTTTAGTCAACCAAAAAAATAAATCCAAAAAATTTTTATGGATTTTTTCTAGAAAAGAACTATTTCTAACATATTACAGAAAATTATTTTCAATTTTATTTTTGCCTTATTACAACTTTCTCCAAATCTCCATTTCGTATAGTTGACAACGTAGAATTTAAAAACCTAAAAGATAATTTTTTTTAAAGTAAAATAAGTCGATAGTAAATTAGTACAGCTGTATTTGTATTAGCTACCTTTTAATTATGTAAAAACATTTGGAGAGTGTCAAAATTCTTGGATTTTTACTATGGTAATGACAGGTCATAAGCCGTAGATATATTTCCTTCCAAACTTTTTCATCTCTTGAGATATCAATTTTATTTTAATTTTAAAAATAATATGGCTGCTTGCTAACAGATAGTCTACTTCCAAGTACTTATGTTTTAATGATACTTATGATATTATATTTATGGTATCTCACTTATTATTTATCATCAAGTGTTTGTGCACTTGTCTTGCGAGACGAGTGGGCTTCTCCGTATGTGGACATTCTGAACTCAGTTAGATCCAAAAACAATGAATGATTAATCCAAAATTTCCGTTTATTCAACTGTTATATTGAAGATTATTAAATCATTTCATAAAACGCGCTAAAATCACTTGGAATTGATAACCCTTAGCTGAAATTTTTAAAGAGTACCTAATCCATTGTTAAGTTAACGGAAAATTTTAATTTTATGGTCATATTAATATTTTTAACCAAATACTGTTCCTACTTTCATTAAATTTGCATTAGTACTTAACTTATAAAAATATATCTACTTTAAACTTCACTAATACCTACAATAAATACTTATGTATAATATAATAATATTATGTACTTTAATTACATCTTGTGTCGGCGCCAGACACGCGCGCAGTGTGCTGTCATCATTTTTAAAGTAACGCCAATTATAAAATAAATCGATGCTAAAGTATAAAACGACAAATAATAATCAAAATGTCGTTTGACCTACATATTTTTTCACGGTACATTTTAATAGCAAAACTGCATAAGCGATGCGATACAATTCCTGTGCGTTTTAAATAGAAATTAAGCGTAATTTATACATTGATATAAAGTATACAATACTGCTCTTTATCATCAAGTGTTTGTGCACTTGTCTTGCGAGACGAGTGGACTTCTCCGTATGTGGCCATTCTTAACTTAATTAGATCCAAAAACAATGAATGATTAATCCAAAACTTCCGTTTATTCAACTGTTATATTGAAGATTAATAATTTCATAAAGCTAAAATCACTTGGAATTGATAACCTTTAACAATTTTTTTAAAGAGTACCTTATCTGTGATTAAGTTTACGGAACTTTTGATTTTATTGTCGTATTAATATTTTTAACCAAATACTGTTCATACTTTCATTAAATTTGCATTAGCACTAAACTAAAAAAAATATTAGGTCCTTACATATGAAATCGGCGTTTTGTATGGGAGGAACATAAAGTTGTTTTTTTTTTTAAAATATAATATATTTATTTAATCAAAGTATGTACCATTGCTATCTATGCACTTTTGCCATCTCATAGGTAGTTCATCGATCCCTTTACTAAAATAACCATTCGGACGGGAATCAATAAAATCTTTGAAGTCGGTTTGGACTGCCCCATCGGAGTTGATTTTTTTTCCCTTGCAAGAAGTTAACCAAATTTCGAAAAAAATAGTAATCTGTTGGGGCAAGGTTCGGAGAGTACGGTGGATGTCTTAGACATTCCAATTGAAGCTCTTCTAATTTGGTAGCCGTCTGTTGTGCAGTGTGTGGTCTAGCGTTATCATGAAGCAGCAGTGGCCTAGAGCGATTAACCAGCCTCGGTTGTTTAGCAGCTAGCTTTTCCATCATGGTTTGCAGTTGCTGGCAATAGACATCTGCCGTAATCGGCTGGCCAGATTTAAGAAAGCTGTAGTGAACGACACCAGCACTAGTCCACCAAACAGACTCACAAGTAACTTTTTTGGAGTCAATTTTCGCTTGGGGCATGGTTTGGCTGGTTCGGCAGGGTTCAGCCATTGCGATGAGCGCTTCCGATTATCATACAGGATCCACTTTTCATCACAGGTAATGATTCGATTCAAAATCCCTTCATTATTGTGCCGGTTGAGTAATGCAACGCAGCAGTCAACGCGCGTTTGTTGATTTGCTTCACTTAATTCGTGAGATACCCACCTTTCCAGCTTTTTCACCTTCCCAATTTGCTTCAAGTGGATTAAAACAGTTTTATCGGTAACACCGCAGCCTGCAGCTAATTCGGACGTGGTTTGCGATGGATCCGCTTCCACAATAGCCTTCAATTCTTCATTATCAACTTTGGTCTCCGGCAGTCCACGGGGCTTGTTCTGCAGGTCGAAATTTTCACAACGAAAACGTTGGAACCAAAAACGCACTGTGTTTTCTTTTGCGGCACCGTCGCCATACACATCATTAATCCTTCGAGCCGTTTCTGCAGCACTGGTGCCACGGTGGAACTCGTACTCATAAATAACGCGATATTTCAAGTTTTCCATTTTGTAAACTGAGTGACGCAAAGAAAAAAAACAATTGAGGAAAAACAAATGAATTATAATTTTCGAAACACAAATACTTGAGTAAATAGCTGTATAAATTTGAATTTGGAATTCTTAACCAAAGAGAAGATATTTGAGATCAAAGTTGTCAGTGCGGCAAAACGCCAATTTCATATGTAAGGACCTAATATATCTACTTTAAACTTCACTAATACCTACAAAAAATACTTATGTATAATATAATAATATTATGTATTTTAATTACATCTTGTGTCGGCGCCAGACACGCGCGCAGCGTGCTGTCATCATTTTTAAAGGAAAGCCAATTATAAAATGAAATTATGCCAAAGTATAAAATGACAAATAATAATCAAAATGTCGTTTGACCTACATATTTTTTCACGATACATTTTAGTAGCAAAACTGCATAAGCGATGCGATACAATTCCTGTGCGTTTTAAATAGAAATTAAGCGTAATTTATACATTGATAAAGTATACTATACTGCTCTTGAATTATATTTTATTGCGCACAAACTAAAAAAATATAAGGGATAAAACAGAGAGGATTTAAAAGAGAAATTTTTGTTCATTATTCATTGTTTTTATGAGTACAAGTTCATAAAGGAAAAAAGTGTTTTAACCACATACGATACGGAACAAAGAAAATACGGAAAATAATTAATAAATAATTATTTCTCCTTCCAAAATCTATGCTTAAGTATCTGATAATATAGTACAAAATATATTATATCTTAAGTTAAGCATCAATGCACAATTTGTTTTTACCATATTTTTATGTTCTTTTAGGTCCATTAAACAATGGTTCTGTGTGGGTGTACTAATATGATGCGAGTTTTATCACTAATATTACGTTAAGCAAATAGGTACATAAAATTTAATTGTATCCGTGTAAAAAATAATAGCTATTCAAAATCAACCTTAAATTAAAAATAATAGCCTGAAATTTTACAGAAATTTATATTGTTTTTGGTTTACTATTAAGGCAAATACGTAGACAATTGCGTAGATTTATTTTAAAATATATATTTTGTCAATTTCAATATTTATATTGATCGCACTCTACAGTTATTTGTAATTTTACTAGAATTCCAATATTTTAAATAATTTACGAGATAATGAATGCATGTGATTATTATTCATTTAACAAATAATTTGAACGTGCAACTCCATGTTGCACAGTTTACACCCGCGCTGTGAAAGCGGATACTCTGCAACGTGTCGCGTTTGTAGCTCCGCTGTGAAAGAATATTTTCAATTTTATGCCTTAAAAAAAATATTTTGTCGTTCTAACCTCCATAAATATAACGTTGTTTTAGAGATTTGTTAGCCCGTACGGTGTATTAATCAATTCGCCATGCTATTACCTATTTCACAAATAATTATAAGCACAATGGACATTCTAATAGCGACCATAAAAAAGAATTGTCTGGTGTGGGCGACAGTAACGAGCCACGAAGGAATGCGTGTATTGACGCCGCGCCGTAGAGCGACAGGTTGCTACGTTCGGCAGCGCGCACCGGCGCGCGCGAGCCATACCTCTCAAGGAGGAGACACCAACGCGTGGTGAAACGAAACCCGGTCAATGCAACGCAGAATCAAAGCCTAAGTAACACGAAATATTCAGCATAGTTATTTAATTCATTGTATTACTTATTTAAATAAATTCACAGTATTATGTGAATTTATCCACCATGACTCTTATACTACATACAACGAAATTATGGAGTTTTTTGGAAACTCGGAAATATAAATATTCAAGCGCTTACAAGGCTTATGAACTGTCATTGACTAGGTTAAGAAGCCACTTGATATAACTGATTTCGCTTTGTTCACATAAAAACCTAATTAGGTAGAAATTTAGTGCGATTATTTTTATTATGTTATTTTCCATGTAAGGACTTCCATGAGACCGATATATCTACGTCAACACAAAGATCTAATAAATTAAATCTAACCAAAACAAATTTGATCTAGTGTCCTCTTGAGGGACTTAAACTGAATCCTCACAAGGAACTCTCTTATAACTTTATTATATTTCAAACACACAATTTTACAGTTCAAAGATAAATGAATATATTTGATTTTTAAAGTTTGACAGTACACGGGTTAGTCAGGAATGCGGCCCACCTGCCAAGGCATACACAAGATCAGCCATCAACTCACTAGTAAGATCAATTCCGATTGTATTGTTTGATAAAGCACCTTGTTAACACAACCATCCTGTTCACTTGTGTCAAATGTTGGTAAGTGAGATTCATAATATTTATGTGTGCTTTCAAATAGTCTAATAAAAAATATTTAATATTAAGTAAATTTTACTTTCTCCGTATTCAAATTAAATCGAAGTCGATTGACAACACCAATAGTAAAAAAAAATAATTTACGTACATATTTTTAAATTTATTTATTCAATCCAAAATGTTTGCAATTTAAATATTTTTGTTTTTTTTAAATAATTCATATTAATTTTTTTACAATTATATTTACAATATTTTTTTTCCGTATCAATTGAGACGATATTTGTCCCTTTGATACAAACATTATGACGAAATAAGTAATTTACAAAGTATATTACACCAAATATTATAAATAAAGAAATATTACACCAAAATAAACTTTTTTTTTCAAATAACAATATTCAAACAGTTAAGTAATAGCAATATTCAAATAACAATGTTCGGTATTCAAATATCTAGTAATTTCACGTTGAGAATATTTATTTTGTGAAAACATTTTTCAATTTATTTGTTATATTTTCGAAAATAATTTATAACTGTTGGTTTACCTGTATTTTTTTTTAAAATTAAATCAAAGTCCCCTATACTACGAGTATTTTTAAGGATAGCCAACTCTAAGTAGATTTGTGTTTAGTTAATTCATTTTTTACCAGTATTTGGTTTTTTCAGGTTTATATTTTTCATCAACTGTGAATTTTTAATTTTTTACATATCCCAATATAAACTCTGAGAAAAACTATTAAGTTTTAATTCAGTAAACGCGCTACGGTTGATATTTAAATGTACCTACTTACTTAAAA
>JAGVSP010007211.1:0-11281 GCA_022494985.1 Micrasema minimum
AGTTGATCAAAAGACTGAACCATTGCTCTCAACCACCATAAGTTTCTCTCTCTTTGAATTTATTATCTTTTAAGTCTGTTATTTTTTGAGGCTCACTGAGTTCATTGACCCGTTTGTTACATTCCAGAGTACATGGAAGACATCTGTCCGTACGCCACCTTCCAGCTGAACAAGCCAGCATACAGCGAGAGTAGCTACAGTGGGAACGTGTACAGCGGGCCCTACCACTCCGTGCGCGGCTCCTTTGTCTACCACGACGTCAAGCCTGGTCAGGGGGACAAGTTTGGGATGGGACATGTAAGGACAATAAATATATTGTAAGACATTTGTAGACGGGACAAGTCATATTATCCTTTCACAATAAGAGTACACAGATCGCAGTGGCGTCAGGAGCTCAATGCTCTGATCCCTGCCATAGAATAGAATAGAATTCATATTATAATTAGAATTTTAAAATATAAGAAATTTTTGAAGATTAATGTGGTTGCTAAGTAGACGGGTTTCTAGTAATTTGGAGATTCGCCTTTAAAAGCGTGGATTTCCTATGAAACGTCGAATGTGGAACATTCTAGAAGTACACCTATCAATAAAAGGGCTTTCGATTGAAGAAGATAGAAAAAATAATGATATTGTCTTTTGTACAGGATTAATTGTAAATATGTCTTATCCTGAGCTTATCTCTGGAGCCTTAGCACGTCCATGACTTTTCAAATTCCAGTACGCGAGTTTGCTAACTTCATTCGGTACTTTGCGATACAATTTGTATGGAGGCGAAAGCAAAGGTAGTGAATGAATTTAGCGATTTCACGTATTTAGAATTTGAAGAGCTGTGCCCGTGCTAGGCCACCTGAATCTCATACATAATAAAATAGTCCTTTTAAATGTTTATTGTTTTTAGAGTAAAGAACCAGAGTACACAAAAGTAAGGAGAAAAGGAAGCAAGTTGAGGGACCCGCACTCGGAAAGTCAAGGTAAGGAAAAGATTTTTTTTCTGTCCACATACTACAAAAATAACTAAATATAATTTCAAATCTTATAAATTCAAACTAGACCAAAAATTATTACACTTCTAAATTTATTTTAATAGATAATACTTTTGCCATAATATATTGTATATTATATACTAATTATGTTTACTAGCAGTTTAGAAAAAACTAGAATTCACTCTGCTTTGCATGCTTTTGCTGAATTAATTCATCATATTTTATCTTACATACGTACATAGATAATACAATGTAAAAGATTAAGAATTAATAATTTTATGTAATTAAAATGGAAAAGAATATTTTTTAAGCAAAATCTGAATATATAAAATCATCATTGGAACAATAAAGTTCTAACCTAAATTTAAATTTAATTGAAATTGGAACAAAGAATTTTAAACGTATTTGTTCTTTTATTATGTCAATCTTAAAATTAAATCTAAATTTGACTCAAATTAAAACAGTTTTAAAACCTATGGAAATAAGAATAGAGAATTTTTAACTAAAATTAAAATTCTACAGAAATTGGAACACAAATTTCAACCCAAGTTTAAGTTCCATAGAACCAATCAAACCCAATAATGAAAATTATTTAAAACAATAATTTTAGATCTAAATGTAAATTTAATTTAAAATTAGAACAGTATTTTTCAATATGAATTCAAATTAAATGAATATTGAAATAGAGAATTAGATATTTTATCAGAATATGGTTGAAAGCAGAACAGAGAAATATTGAAAGCGGAATAGAGAGTGAGCTGCTCGAATAAGGGAAAGGATTACAGAATGATTAGACTATTATTTGATAGTATCTAGTATCATGCCCATTATAATATGCTTGTCTGTTGCCATCACCGCTTGCTGCCATGTCGCCTTTCATGTTGCAGAGTCGGACAACCTCGGCTCCACCGACTCGGAGGTGAAGAAGATTCTAACTCTGCACCTGCCCATTTCAGAGTACGACACTCGGGACGAGGGGGACGACATGTCCGAGGAGGAGGAGGACGGCAGCGACGCTTCCCCCGCCGCCGAGAGCGGCTACCAGGGCCACCGGCGCCACAGGCGGCCCGGGGACTCTACCTCCGTTTCCTCGCACTGTAATGTTTCCTTTCTCTCAATCTTTCTCTCTCTCTCTACCCTCTTCCTTTGTCTCCACGAACTGTATTTTCCCCTCTCTCTACTCCCTACCTTCCTCTCCTCGAACTGTAATGTTCCCTCTCTCTCAATCTCTCTCTTTCTCTTGTGGGGGTAAACAACCCAGACGTAACAACGTACAAAGTCACAAGATTACACGGGTAAGAGGCAATGCACTCGAACCGCTGCATCAGCAAGTACAATGGAAGAAGACATTGTATTCTGACCAAAACAATCGAATCCCACGTAACGAGCCGATGACCGGAGTAACGCCGTGTGCAAAAACTCAGGGCCCGAGTTCATGCACAGGGGTTACCAGAGTGGGGAATAACGGAAAACATATAAAAACCGTACAACCAGCCACTCTACAGCTGGAGTATTATTACACCGTCTATACGCATCAAGTCTACGTCACGAGGAATCTCTGACTCTCTACATCCAATCTACGCAGATCTCCGAAGCCACCCTACTACGTCACATAGCTTCTGGCAAGTCTCCGCTCCAGCTGGCCGACACCATCGTCCAGCCCGGACTCCGCCCCGCTGCTACTGACCACCCGCACAGCTCCACCGCCGACTACCCACGCTACGCTACGCCAGCCTTGTCATTTTGTACCTTCTGTTCGACAATAAACGTTGAAACCTCCGCCGCCTTTTCAACCCTCACCACCGCAACCCTAAACTCTCTACCCTCTATCTCTTCGCACTGTAATGTTCCCTCTCTCTCTATCTCTCTCTTCTCCCTACCTTCCTCTTCTCGCACTGAAGTGTTCCCTCTCTCTCAACCCTCTTCCTCTGTCTCCACGCACTGTAATGTTTCCCTCTCTCTATCTCTCTCTCTACTCCCTACCTTCCTCTCCTTGCACTGTGTTATTCCTTCTCTCTTTTTTGTTTATTTATTTAATAGCATTTCACATGCATTTTTGTTTAAAATTACAATTAATTAAACAGAAAGTTGGCGACTCATTTAGTAGCGACCCATTGCAATGATCTGTCTTTGGTAGCAATCGCTTATCTTGCCAAATAATCAGCAATCACTAACGGATTTACAAAGCTGTTTTCAATAATTAAAAATTCCTTAAGGAATTATTCTTAATAATCTTGTCAGTTCAAATAACCTAACTTTTACAAATTACGTAATGTATAAATTCATTATGTTTTTTTATATTAATCGCCACAGTTTGAAAATATTCCGAGACACAACGGAACAGCTATAGAAAAATAAAATGTCTTGATAGAACCAAAAAAAGGCTACAATTTGTTGACTGTAGTATGCCAACCCAACCTGTGTCTGATAACATGACCTGTTCAGTTGTAGGGGCCAGCGTGGAGGTGTCGAGCAGCTCGTCAGAAACGTCTGGGGGCGGGCGGCGGGGGCCGGCGGGGGTTCCCGTCCCGGCGGGGGGCCAAGGGGGCGCAGCCGGGCGCCGCCCGCCGCCACGTGCGCTCCAGCTCCGGCTACAGCAGCCACAACGACGAAACCACCTTTAGGTGAGACACTCTCAATTGTACTGAAAACATTGTCGCCTAAATTACTTAACCATTATTTGCAGAACAAATTATTAACAGGTTCACTTGCCAGCTTGTATTACTGATGTCTTGAGAAATGTCACATTAATGCTCTATGTTATCATACCTCGTCTGTCCATCTCCTGGTGTAGTGGATAGCGCTTTGGGCTACCATGCATGAGGTTACAGGTTCGATTTCCAACTTGAAATGTTTATTTTGATGTTCATGTCAAATATATAATTTTTTTATGATGATTGGCGAGATGTCGCCTTCGCGTAGTCAATTATCAAGATACACTGCACTTGGTGTACCAATGGAGTGCCCTAAACACTATTAGATGCGGATGAAAAAATGTAATAATTGCAGTTTGTAAACCTAAATGAGTTGTTATTTATATTTTCAATTCAATTAATTCTAGCTCAGTAGTGCTAACGTAAAATCAAACTGCTCACGGGAGTTGCCACTCAGAAGAGCAGACTTGAAATATAAACACTCTACCAATCGGTCTATATGGAGTTTTCAAGACACGCTAAAACCCCAAATTGGCAGTGAACCTGTTAATCAAGTATAAGAAACCATTGATTATCATAATTAACAACGTTTACTGAAATCTTTTCGAGCATAAAATAAATTATAAGATTAATTATTATGAAGACATCTTTTAATGAATTATTGTTCTTTTTATTGCTGGCTTTGACACAAGTCATTGGTTAGCTAAAAAACCCTTAAAGGATTATATTATTCTAGTTCGATGACTTTTAACATGACTGTTTTAGATTTTTACTAAGATTTCAGTTTGAAAATATGAAGGATGACTAATACACATTATTTAAAATGTTGTAGTTGATATTATTATTTATTGCACTGCACTAGGTAGGTACTTTTATGTTTGTATATAGCTCTGTACAGATATTTTATTGCACTCTTTCTACTAAACTTACACCCCATAGTACTGCACCTTCTCAATAATGATAATAATATAATATTATAGTACCAATGAACTCCGAACTCGCAATAATTCTGTGCACAGCACTTCCTGTTAAAATGTAGATAACTAATAGATCATTTACTTACTGTTGACTGTAAACTAACTCTACTTTCAGTGAGAGTATAGTTAGTATGGGGTTAACAGTTAACTGTAGGTTAAATGAGCACTCAAAATGTTAACAAATAAATTGAACCTTAAGCCATGTTTACATAAGGATTGTGTAACCGCGTTGAATATTTTTTAAATTTAATATTCATAGTGTAAACAGAACAGTTTTCAATGATACACACAGATTGTGCATTTCTATGCTTAGATTTCAAGACCGCAAATCTTTTTTTGCATTACTATGTGTTACTTTAGATACCTGCATATTCCATTCGCGAGGTTTTTTACCTTGGTTGTTTGCACTGCCTCTTTAAATAAGTTTTTGAGTTTTGACAAATGGTGCCGATACCTCAATAATTAATTTTATCAATCACAAACCTATTATTTGAAAAATATGGATGACATTTTGTAAATTATTTGATAATAATTCATACCTAAGTTTTTAGATTATTATAGCTTTTCATTCAACTATTTTGAATTGAACAAAACTAACCTTACCAGACTGAAGAGCCTGTAAAGGCTTGAAAATAATTTCTATGTTATCAGGAATTTCCAATTGATTTTGTGTATTTTGTTTGAGTTATTATTGAATTAACAATTGAAAATCATCAAGAAATGTACTATGAAAGTGGAATAAGTAATTTTTAATAATCCATCGATATATTGTGTAGGTATGGTTGACCATTTGTAAAGTCAAAATATTTTATCAAAATAGATTATACCTATTGTGTTAAGTGTATCAAATTTCTACTAACTAATTTCTAGTGACTAAGGTCAACCAGTTCAAAAGCCGTTTAGATGCAGAAGGCAGACAAGAAGCAGTAATAATAAATAAATTAATTTTATCAGAGATAAATTTATTGTTCCATTACCTAAAGTAAACAACTCAATTATCGATACAAAACATAAACAAACTAAACAGGATATGGATTATCAGCAATTTTGTAAAGATCACTTAATGCGGTTACATATTCCTTATGTGAACGTATCTTTATAAAACATGGGAAAATTTGCAGGTTGCGACCTTTACCGACATATTCAAACAATACCAAGCAGAGAAAACATTTTTTCCTACACGAATAAATAGGTCAGTAGGCGAATCCTTAAATACTATGGCTTAATGACTTAGGGCCGCAACTTTCCAGGCGTGATATTGTTCCGTTGTTGCAGTATATCCAACTACCCCTCCTTCAGCGAGCACATTCACCCGCCCTCGCGCTTCTCCGACGACACGGAGGCCGAGGGCTCCGGCCAGCCGCGCAGGAAGAGGCTCGCCCACGCCAAGCTGCAAAGGGAGGCCTTCCAGATCAACGTCTAGCCGGAATACACAACCGTTCACCATTTCTCTAACTAGTCGTGGATAGGGTAATACTGACTTTTTAAGTCACTGTGTTTAACAGCCAAAGAGGTAATGTCTATGAAAATGAATCAAATGAAGAGCTGGCAATCGAAATGGAATAATTCAGAGTTTGAGAAAAATTTGGTCTCTTTTGCACACAGCCATCGTACTGGTTTTAGTCACATTAACAAGTTCTTAAAAATTCGAGTAATGTCCCCAGTATAGTCGACAAAATGGGAAGGGTTTTTTGGCTCTCTGGTAAAATTAAGTTTGGCCTGTTTTGATCACAAATTTCTTTAAAATATGGTAGAACCTTGATCATTCAGATTTTTTACAGACCAAGTTTTGTAAATCATGTTGCAACAGAAGGTTGACAGGTATACCGACTTTATCTTAGATGTGAAAGCACCTTTAAAAGACATTATGCCCTCAAACAGGCCGGATAATTAAGGTTCTACTATATAATAATAGTTAAAAGTACCCTTGATAATTAAATCAAACCGACAGCCTGTAATTGAGGATCATTTTCTTTACAAAATATGCCAAAGTTTTACATTATATGAAAAAATGGACATCTACAATGAGGTTTAGTAACAGATTTGTTTAAATTTACAAATGTTTAAACAGATGTATCCCGATTTATCAAAAATATCTATCTTAGAATTTAAGTACATTAATTTTATGAATTAAAGTGTACATAATAAGTAGGTTGTTACAAAGATAAACAATGATAATAAAACGTTGGAGGGAGTAGTTAAGTGGCCCTAGGCGACAACTTACTGGAACTTTAGTATGATGGTCTTGTGCCTTGGTGGTTGAAAGAATCAGAAAAGACAATATACTAATTGAGCATCAATCATTCTGTATTCTGTATCATTCTGTTCATTATGTTACACGCTGGCGGAGTTCATTCTGTCGTGGAATTATTGTAAAGGGTTTTACAATTAAAGCTGTCTTTTGAAAATAAGCACTATTTTACATAATCAATTTGTCGCAGTCATGAATAAGCACATATTTTAAAAAGAAATTAAACAAGCATTGGAACAATAAATGAATAGTTGAATCAGTAAAAAATTCTATCCAGTATGAGCTATATTCCATGATAGTGGTAATAATTTATTTAACAATATTTATACATCAATCAGTGAAGTCTTTGGAGCAATACAATTCGGATAACATTTAGCCTAAATTGTACAACTAAAGACATCATAAAAGTGGAACTTTGTGGCATAAACTCATAAAGATTAAAATCAAAATATGATAGCATGTTTTTAGATAAGTTTTTCATGTAAATGATAACACCAGCTCTAAATTGAAAACCCTATACCTTCATAATATTTCCTTTTCCTTTAAGGCATCCAATCTATGACTGAAGATCAATATCTGGAATAGTTAATTTGTTAGAGTTTAATGACTGTTAGCTAATGTAACCTTTTATATCACACTTTAGTTCCAATATCGATAAGATAACATTATTTTTACCTGTAACATTTTACACATTATGTAGTTTGACTCGTTTAGTTATGATGATAAATTGACAGTGTTGTTTTTTGTAAATTGTAAATAGATTTATAATATTATCTATAGAATATGACTAGTCAAAGACGAATGTACATAATATAACTCGGCTCAAAGATTTCACCAAGCCATTAAAATTTTAGAATAAGGGCTAGTGTATACGAGGCAACATGTAAGCAGAATAACCAATCTTTGCTCAGCAATTTATAGTGTCAACTCATGAAACCACGCTTTACTCTCTTCATCTTATGTTTCGTTTGTAAACTTGGGAAAAAATCTAGGTTTCATTCATTTACATTATAAATACCTCTATGAGATTTCTACAGATTGCCTCGTGTGCATGCAGCGTTACATTCTTATAGATAAATCACGTTAGGAAGTAATTTGTTACAAATAATTCTCAGTAATTCTTTTTATACTGTTATAAAGCACACACTGCGAAGTAACTGAACCGTTTCTAGATAATCTATATAAAGTGAAGAAGGTAGCGGATGACAATACACAATAAACTGATCTATCACACAAAAATATTTTAAAATAACTTAATTCGTTGACAAAAGATGCGAAGTTTAAAGATGTGTTACAAAATTTATTGAAATACACTTTCTCAGGCGGATTTCGCCTGGAGAATATTTTTGCATAAGTATTTTAATAAGTGTTTAATATGTGTGAAACACAAATATTTCAAAAGTGAAAACTATTTTTAATCTCTCAAATTGATATTCAATTAAGCTTAAACTGACATAATTCTCTTCTTTTCTAAATACAATACAAATTACTAATTTCTTGTGCTGATCATTATTCTAAGTTCTAATTTTTTACTATTTTTATAGTAATCTGTGAGCTCAGATAACTAAAATAAAAATTAATCTCAAATTTCCACTTTTAACGTAATTCAATAAACGATCTGATTTTCTCCATTTCTAACATCTTAATCTGCTTTATTATGCATACACTTAATAAAAAAAACATAATGTGTTAAGATCAGATATTTATATGATAGGATACAAATTTTTTAATGAACATTTACTTATAAATGATTAATGTAAATGTGAGAGAAATGAATTGCCAAGCAAACTAGTCAACAATGTCCAATGATTTTTGTAAATGTTAAACTAAGTTATTTATTTTATATAATATGCATGAAATAAATGATACCTCTTCAAATGGATGTATTGACGCACAAATGCTTGTTCCTAAAAATACCTTACATAGAAAGAAAACTGTCATAAACTTCTAAAAATCCCTCAGACTTGAGAAATATGAGAAAACTAAAATTAAAATACTATTGAAGATAGTTTAACTCTTACCCAAAATATTTAACTTTGGTTCAATTTGTCGGAAGGTTTGGAGAAAAGCATGATGAATTAAAAAAATTAAAAACTGTAATAATTAAAGGGAAAAAATCATTACTTTTTTTACCTCCATATTCTAAAAATATGAACTATGGCGTTTTACAATGCAGCCATTTCATTCAATCATCCAACAGATCGTCTACGAAGAAACAATACTGCCCAAACGCCAATAATTAGATTTTACAGGAGTGACAAAAAAACATTTAGACACTTTTCATTCTTTTGACCGGCCGACGATACCTAATTCTAGGTTAATTTAAGAGATGGGCGGTATTTCATGGCTGTTGGCTGGTATTACTGCCTCTGCATGCGTCATCCAGCGGATATATTAGGAACTAAATAAACAGACATGGGCGGAATTCACTTCTCTATCAAATTGAATAAAGAAGTGATTTGTTTTAACCGAGTAAACATTCGATCTCCAGACAGCTTTCATACTGTTGAATGCGACGCCCGCTACTCCCAGTTATTTCTGATCTCTGCCGTTTTCCGTCATGTACGCTCCCGGTTATTTGAAGCTCTCGACCTTTTCGATGACTTGTCCCGACAAAGCCAGGGGGATCTGGGCATCTTGACGCGAGCTGTTACACATGACATGGACGTCCACTGTTGACAATTCGCCGGCAGTTTGCGTCAGAGCTGCGGGACGTGGACTTGACTTGGGAGGATGCACGGGACCTGGCGGCCAATCGCTTGGCCTGGAGGCAGTTTGTGGGATCCATAGGGAGCGGATATGGAATGATGATGATGATATTTGAACTGTATGTCGCTAGGACAGTATCGTTTCTTCGCCAGCGACATGTTTGTTATTTTAGTATATATATTATATGTATACTAAAGACGTTTATACACTGGCAGATTTTGGAAATAATGTGGTGGTGTGTTCTTCACCTTCCAAAATCAGTTAGTCTCTACTTATACTTACTTTTGTATGTGTAATTGTTGTTAATAAATTAATATTTCTTTTTATAATGATGCCTATTTTATTGGAAGAGTTTAAATTGTATAAAACTTCTATTGATTGGAAATGAAACTGTAACCCAATAAAATAAATGTACTTAATATGCCAAATATTCTAAAAGTAAATTGTTGTAAGGAAATAGGTCTAATTATGTTGCTCAGATACTGCCAACCATTTTAGATTAATTATTTTATGTAAAAAGTTAATTTAATTTATTGACAAAAAGTTTTTATAATAAATTAAGTAATATAATGTAAATTACTTGGGTTTTTAATCGTTATTTTTTTTCTTTAGCAAATAGTTTTAATTCCTTATACTTAAATATGCCTCAGAAAACAATTTTTCACTGGTTACATGGACAAAAGGGACCATCTGTCATTTTCAAAAAGTAGCAAGCCGGTATTTAACTATGGATTTTTAGTATAAAAATTTTTTTTTAACAAAGAAATGCCTGTTGTTATAATACCTCCAAATCTCAAACTGAAAACACTGTATTATTTAAAAGCAGAATCATCACCATAATTAAGTACTGAAATTTGTGAATTATTATAAAAATGATTTTATATACTAAAGTCTGTTTATCCGCTCAAGACTATCAGTCATAACATGCGTCCGAAATTAGGTCACCCATTTTAGTACCCCGCGCGAATCTATGTACATTAAAACACTGGTTTCCAAAAAAAATTATTGAATATTAAGCATGATATTTTTTTAGATTTGGCGTCGGAATATCAGAGATAAAGTAGGAAAATTATGGACGTTTATTTTTTTTGTAAATTTATTGAGTTTTGTAAGAGATTTTTTAAGTCATTTCCTTAACCACCCATTTAAATATAATGCATTCAAAGAAATCTAAATGCTATTTTGCTGTTAAAATTATCTTATACAAAAGAAAAATTTATCAAAAAAATAAAAGTAAAATCGTATCGGAAACTAGGAATTCTACCCTAACGCAGGTGTTGGCCAGTTTGCACATGATACCCCGCGACCCCCGCGTGTTCGCTGGTCTTGACTGGGCGAATAGAGTATAATGTATCTCAAATTTGATAAAAAACCTCAAAGTCAAGTCATTTATGAATGTTTTTAATAAACCATCCATAACATTATGTTCCAATTTTTCCTTTGATCCAGTAAAATAAAACAAAGTATCACTAAACTATAGGTGTTGTACGTTTGCACGTTTGACAATCTGGCAATAAGCGATACTAGGCTGTTTAAGCTTTGCAACCCAATATTTCAATTATTGTATCTTACTTATCAACTGACTATAAACGGATAGTGCTTAATGTTGATTTTTTCTGTTATTTTGCTAATACTGCGAAAAATCGCACGTAATCTGTTTTATTTGTTGTATTCCATACTTTTATAACTGATGTTTTTGTATGTTAC